>PQWD01002760.1:0-305005 GCA_019425675.1 Leucinodes orbonalis | reverse complement strand
ACTAGTGAATACGGAATACGAGACGCAAAATCTGTTCTTTATTTGATTGAAGAATAATAACTATTTATCAGTTGTTGGTCTCCTTCAATGCGGCAATGCAATTCACGTCAGGGATGCATGTTTTAGGTGATAATTGAGTCTTATACTTCTTATATGAACATGTTGTATTTCCTCAAACCTTTAATGTGTTCTGATAAAACTAAAATAAATAAATAAAGACGACCACTAGACACTTGTAATGTATTCAGCAACCATGTCATGTACTTACATCAAAATCCCTGTGGTCAAGATGCCAGAAGGCCTGTGTGGCTTTGATTGCGGTGTTGCTCAGGCCAAACATGGTTGGGAACTGCATCAGGCGCCGGATCACTGCCTCGTACCTATTTAAAGGAAACATTATCAGCCTTTACCGTCTCAATACAGGCCACAGGCTTTCCCAAACAGCATGCCTGTGTCCTTTATGTATTATAAATAATACATGTTCTATGAGCAAATATTATATTGGGTCTGCATATTGGTTAGTCTTTTATGTTTTAATTGATACTTCTTCTCAGTTGGGGTTTTAGGTTCTTATGTGACTGTGGTGATCCAGAGGTCGTGAGTTCGAATTCCACAGAGAGCACTGTCATATTGTATCAATATCTATGACTATGACACATTTAAAATGTTACATAGTTAAAATTGACTAAGCTCCTTAAATAAAGAAAAAAAAATGATATCTCAATTTGGGAAACATTTTTTGGAAAGCTGAACGCTCTGATTATTTGAAAATAATTACTCCATGTTTCGAAAGAAATTTATTCTGGCAACTTTTAGGCGATTGCTAATGCGGATATGAAACTGTGACTTCAGGTTCATTTTAATGTTCATCAAATTGTCTATACCTATTTAACATGAAAAACTGATACTTACCTCACATCGTCATAGACAACAGAGTAGTCAACGAGAAGGTAGAGAACCAGCGAGTGTTTATGTTCCTCTGCGATGTCGGGCAGTAGATACAAACGCAGCAGCGAGCATAACGAAGGTGGAGGGTACAGACCGTGGCATTCACTGCCACCTTTCATCCAGATCCTATTGAGTAAACAGAAAAATATCTAAGTAAATAAGTACTTGTTTACAGTTCTTCGACAAAACGCTGCGCGCGTGGTTTCAGGATTTAATCCTAGATAAATTACTTTAATTATTCTGCGCTATTGTGTGCCTTGCATTTAATTTAGAGTAAGAATAAGTTAAGTAAGATTACGATACAGTAGCAAACAAAAAAAAGGCAGAGCTATGTACCCGTGCAAAAGGCGAATTTTAGAAGCATGAAATGCTATGAGTGATGCAAATTTCCGATTGGCAACTACTCTGCGCGTCGAGCGTCGGTGGCTCAGTGGTGTGAACTGTCGCCTTCCTACCGGGAGGGCTGAGGTTCGAATCCCGACACGTACCAATGTTTTTTCGAATTTTCGAAAAATATATGTACGTTATCCGACGCTCTTACGGTAAAGGAAAACATCGTGAGGAAACCTTCATGCACGCCTGCGAAGAGATTCGAAGGTTGTGTGTGAAGTCGTCCAATCCGCACTGGGCCCGCGTGGACGACTAAGGCCTAATTACCCTATACGGGTAGGCTCGTGCCCCTCGGTGGGGACGTTTAATGAGCTGATGATGATACTCTGCGCATTACACTTGCACCTTAATATTATGAACCATAAGTCTTGTTTAGTATGAGTGGTCTAAGATTCACGACACGCCTTATAAAGTGTGTATTAATATACTATAGGTCTCGCCAAACTTTTTGGCCGCTCCGAACATCGCACAAAACGGTGCGTAGTTTACAAAATTCATACATTCTATTAATTACGACCTTGACTATACCTGCGCAGTAAGCACTTGCGATTATATTCGGAGCGGTCATAAAGTTTGGCTAGATAAGTATGTATAGGTACATCCGGCTCCCGCGAATTTTACTTAGACTTTTAGCTGTAATAACTTACTCGTGTATCCTTTCACCGCCGAACTCATTCTCGATGAGTTGATCGATGTAAAGTAGCGAACAGGACTTGTTATCCTTACTCTCGGGCGATGAGTTCTCTTCTAAACGTTTCAGCTTCATGCGTCTGTGAACAAATCGATGTAGTGATAGAATATTTTATAATAATATGCATATTTTTAAATGAATTGTAGGAAATCTTTACGTAGGCACCACTGAACCTACTGCACTTAACTGGAATAGTAAGTGTGATAAGTCCGGAAAAATTAGTAAGGCTTTCAAAAAATATGGTTATGTACCCAATACTCTTGTTATTTTGGTCTACGTTTTTATTAATTTGATATACGATGTAAATTGAAAGTAGACCAAAATTTGGTATAAATTTCTTATTTGTTCGAAAAATCAAATTACCTTATAACTGCAAGAATTATAGACATATTTAAGAAAGGATATATTAATCTGCGGCGGTTAAAGGGTTAAATATCTGTTGATACGACGACAACGAATATTAGAATAATATATATCCAAAGACTCGCTGTGACTTAATAAATGCTTTATTGTCTTTCGCGATATCATTCAAGCTAATAATCATAGTCGTAAAAAAAGAAAAACCAATGATACTCTGTATAAAAAAGGTATATACGCCACCCGTGCCTCAAAAACGAACCGCCAAAGAGAATACAGTTTGTAGGCTTTTGTTTAGATAGATGTACGCCCATTCGAAATATGTGTATGTGTGCTGTCACTGCATTCCGAACACTTTTTTCGATTATTTTGTGAGCATATCACGAATCTATCCTTTTTGCATCATTGAGTAAAACCCCGAAAGTCCTATATCTGCATTACCTCTTAGTGTATGTACACCGCAGCTGATGTCCCGGGTACGGTAACGCTGGTGCTCTAGCATCTCCAGCCTCCGGCAACAACCCCACGCGTAGGAACCACTGCACCACTTGGAAGTACAGCGACACCGTACCAATACCCTTGTATTTCTCTTCTATCTCGCTTAGAGCTGGAAAAATGAAGAAGACTCGCTGGGGATTTTCATTTAATTTAAACTTCAAGCAAATATGACTCTTTTCCCATCATATCTATCTGCTATTTTAACCACGTCATATACCCTATCTGGCTAAGGGGTCAGTTAAAATATATTAAAAAGATTCTTCTGAATATTCAAGTGGCATTTGTATTTTAAACAACCAGTTCGGAAAAAGGTAGGAATGATCGACTAGAGCCGGCAAGAAACTCGACAGTCACTCTTTTCCAATTCGTTGCAATATTGATTACAGACTTGTCATTACCACGGTCTCGAATAACATTCAAATCGTTTGTTAAAAAAATATTTAAATAAATATTTTGTACCTAGAACCAACCTTGAATATTTTGTCAACCCAAAAACCACAAATGAGTATCCGATAATTATTATTTTACACTTCATTTTAAGAGTTTTCAATTATTTGACTTAAAACATCATGTAGGTCACCGAAATATTCCTGGTTCATAAAACGTCGGTCACGGATACTACGTCGTAGTGATTTTACAATCTTGTTTAGTAGAATGCACTACGGGCATGTTAGAGGCAAATTTCAGATCTGGGAGAAAATTATGAGTTAAAAAGCATTAATTAGTAAAATTGCCTGAAATAATACACGTTACATCTGTCGTCTTGGGTAACGGGCGCAGGGTAGTGTATCACTTGCCAACAGGTGAGCGTTCTGACCATCCCGTCCACTTAATGTCATAACAAACTTTTACATGACAATTGTATTAAAATGTTTCACCAACAAACTTACCATCAGGCACAATCAAATTGCAGCATTTTGTCAGTATCGCGTCCAAAAGACCGGTGAGCTGAGTCAACTGTTGTACGCAATGCTCTAGGCACCTGATCACGTTTCTGTTGAAGAATAGTATGTTAATAGCATAACCATAGGCCCCAGCCTAGGCATAGGCCTGTGTCTTCCAGTGAGAGGGCACGCCTATACCTTGCAGGTATAGGCGTGCCCTCGAATCTTTGACATAGTTCAACGAATAATACTGCTTTAAGTAAAAACATATGAATATCATTGACACTATTTGTGTACTTTGCAACAATACTGTAGAAATTGTGTGTACTATCGATTGTTACTACCGATACTAATGAAACGATTGCCAGGCTTTTGTGTGTTCCTATATACGTATATGGGGACGTATGAGAAGCCTTATATCGGCTAGGTGATTCGAGATTCCCACTTACAAAAACGTTTATCAATAAAATTGATAGTTTAAACTATAAGTTATTTTCATCAATTCTTCGATTATATTTTTTTATGTTACAAAGTGTACAGAACGGTCAGGACACTCACCTGACGGTAAGTTATATGGCAGACAATGACAGAGCGTCATTTAAGGGGACCAACATAATATAGTTAAATAGTACAAACCTATCAGGTAAACACGAAGACGAGAACAAGGGCGTAGTTAATTCTCTAGCATTCTCTTTCAGCTCCATAGCGCGTTGCCAACACCAGTCCACCTAGTTAAATAATAAATGAATAATTATCTACATACTCTAATAAATATTTTAAGTAATTAGCCACAAATAATGCAATAAGGGAGCTTAATAACGGATAATATACTGTTTCGTACACACATTATACAAAGAAAACACATAGACCAATACAACCAGAAATATTCATTGACAAAAATACTTTCTCAGCTATTCAAAAGAATGGGTTGTCGATTATGGTACCAGTAGTTATTTGTGTCTCATAAATTACATGGGCTGCGGCGGCCGGAGGTGGCAAAGAAATACAAAATTATTTAAAGTTAACTTATTAATAAAAGTTATAATGAATAATTATAATTCAAAAGGTTGTTGTAAACGGTTCTAGCTCTTCTGGTGGCCTACGCATGGGCGTGCCTCAGGGTTCTATATTGGGTCCTTTACTGTTTCTTTTATATATAAATGACCTTCCTTACCATTGTCATAAACTTTCTGACATAGTACTATTTGCAGATGATACATCATTGCTTTTAAACGTTAATAGAAAAAAAAAACATTTGACAACGTAAATGGTGCTATCTCACAAGTGATGCATTGGTTTACAGTTAATAATTTATTGCTTAACACTAAAAAAACTAATTGTATAAAATTCTCATTACCTAATGTGAGGCAGGTCATCACCAGTATTAATTTGAATGACGAATGCTTAAAAATTGTTGATAGTACAGTATTTCTAGGAATTGCTATAGATTCTAAACTCCAGTGGGACCTCATATTGGCAGGTAGACTTAGTTCAGCAGCGTAAGCAGTTAGGAAAATAAGGCTCTTAACAGATATTGTTACAGCAAGATTGGTTTATTTTAGTTATTTTCATAGTATAATGTCATATGGTCTTCTGTTGTGGGGCTCAGCTGCTGATATCAACACTATATTTGTACATCAAAAATTAAAAATTTAAAAACCCCCGACACAAGAACTTAAGTAATTTCCCTTTAAAAAGTAAAAAATAATAAAAGAAACTTAATGTTAAAGTACCTAAGAATCTATTAATAATTAAAAAAACCTCGCGTTGGGGGACCGCTCCTAATTATTTCTTTCTTATCTACGATATTTTTCATAAGATGGTTACCTCTTTAGGCTTTTACCCAAGACTTTTTGAAGGAATTTCATGAAAGTTTTTGAATTATTCTCTTAATTTTGTTTTTATGTTCATCTCTGTTACTTAATTAGACTATTTGTATTTGAATTGTTAGTTTAAGAGCGGTCCCCCAACGCGAGGTTTTTTTTAGAATTATTAATAGATTCTTAGGTACTTTAACATTAAGTTTCTTTTATTATTTTTTTACTTTTTAAAGGAAATTACTTAAGTTCTTGTGTCGGGGGTTTTTTAAATTTTAATTTAATTTTTATTTCATTACTTTTTATAGGTAGGTTAGGTTAAGTTAGATTTTAGTATATAGACAGACACGTCAAACTTATAACACCCTGTTTTTACTTACTTACTATTGTAATGTACGAATCATTTCCTTTCATTTGATACCCCACTCGGGCATATTTGTAAACAATCGGTTTTTCATTCCCACTTTCATCCCTATATCTTAATAAACGGCTGAACCGATTTTAATTAAACTTAGCTATTGTAATGTACGAATCTTTTCCTTTCATTTGATACCCCATTCGGGCATATTTGCAAACAATCGGTTTTTCATTTCCACTTTCATCTCCTATATCTTATAAACGGCTTAACCGATTTTAATAAAACATAGCTAAGAACACGCTCGATTAAATGACCTTTCAAACAAAAAAAAAACTAAATCAAAATCGGTCACTCGTTCAGGAGTTATGGTGCCACAGACAGACACACAGACTCACAAAACACGTCAAACTTATAACACCCCTCTTTTTGCGTCGGGGGTTAAAAAAGAGCCATCCGAGCCATTTATAACCTTAGACCACGTGATTCACTTCGGGAAGTATTTAAAAAAATCGATATTTTAACAGTAGCGTCCCAATACATTTACCATAATCTAGTTTATGTCCACAAAAATCTTCATTTGTTTGAAAAAATGTGACGTACATAACTTTAATACTAGGAACAAAAACAAACTTGCTGTCCCAAATCTTAGACTAAATAAAGTAGGGAAATCATTTGTTGGAAAAGGCATAAAATTCTTTAATAAAATACCACAAAATCTTGCCGAATTGCCTTTCCACCAGTTTAAATTAAAGATTAAAAAACCCTCATGAAAAAAGGTTACTATACAATAGAAGAATATTTATCGGATAAAGATGTGTGGTCTTGCACTTAGTGTTCCAGTTACAAAATCTTTGTAATAAATTATTGTAAAGCTATGTGTAGGTAAATGACGAAACTGTAACCACTGATATAAAAAGATTAAAAGAGTAACTCGAGTTTCTTGCCGGCTCTTCTCGAAGATCCTACTTATTCCGAACCGGTGGTAGAGTCACAAAAAATATGATAATAATAACAATTGACGATTCAAAAGTATCTGTAACAGATTTATTTGAATAAAGATTTTTTTTTCTTTCTTAATGAATTAGCGAGACAATTGATCGATGGGTGATACAAAAGTAGTGAAATATGCCGTGGCTACACATAGTCCCGGATGGGGGCACGTTGTGGTGCGTCGGGAACTCCTAGCGGTCACCTTCCAGTTATGTGGAAACTAGGTTATTGCTGATTGACTACCTATATACAATGCTATATATATATATATATTATATAGCATCACGATATGTAACACATACCTACCATCTGCGAATGTGTCATTCAGATTTTTCATCATCACTGTTATAAAATGTAGTGGAAGAATAAGTCTTACCAGAAAAGGCAGGGTGCACCCAACACCCGTGTGGCTGCCCGTAGCCCAGTCGTGTGCGCAACGCGTTAGGAATCGCGACAGTCGCGCCTCCAGCGCTACAGATAGTAAGAAACGCCGCTGCTCTTCCTAAAATATATTAAAAAATCTTATATATAAAAACCATTGTGTTGTTAGTATCGCTAAAACTCGAGAACGCATGGAGACTTGGGAAAATGTGTGTGATTATTTGTGGAAGTGCAGAGGAGTTTTAAAAGATAATTTAATATTTCCAAAAAATCTACAAATAGAGCTATGAAATCAATTTTGTTTTTCCTTATTTTTTATTGATCCTGATGCGGTACCAAGTTTTCCGGGTCAGCTCTTTTATGATAACAGTTAACAAACAAGCAGAGCAGAGTCCCTCTGGTAAGGTAGTTACAGCCAAATCTCCCTAGGGCTTTGCTGTGTGAAAGAAAGGGATACCGCTATATCGTATATAGCGCTATCCCTTTCTAACTCTATTTAACTTAAAGTTCAACTCTTGAGTCTTGCTCTTGTTGTTGGTATAATACGGACCTTAGAAACAGTATTGTAAACCGATACGTGACAGGCTGATAATGATAAATAATGATGATGAACACAGTAAATGCATACCTGCGAAGCACTCCTCGCGTACGGGTTAGTGTACAAAGGCGTCAGACCGGCCGTGACGCACGCGTTGTACAGCCGAGTGGGGTGCAGTAAGGCAGTCGGGCCCACGTCGTCTATGGAGCTGATGATTTGCCTCTGGATACCTATAGTGCTTAGCACACACGACCCTGACGTGTTGAGGCATATGCAATCTGTGGATTTAAAAAGATAGTTTAGAACCCATATTCTAGAAGGAAGCTCAACGTTGATTTTTACTTAAATTGAGTTAGAAAGGGATGGCGCTATTTATCGTATCGTATCTTCTAACTCTATTCAAGTAATGATCAACGCTCTTAAGATCTCGCTATCAACGGATTGTCTTTTTTTATAATATTAAAATACATCGTTTCTATTTACATAACTGATACTTAAATATTGTTTGCTATTTTCTTTCTGTTCCATCTACCTAATCTACTTAGTGGAACGGCTGCATCGATTTAGACGGAACGTGCACTGGCAGATATCCTATATAAATGTAGAAATTCAGGCTATTTTATTTTATTATCATAATTTATAATTATAGATTATTTATTTCTCAAAAGATTTACAATACATCACTTACAGAGAAAAATACAAAACTAATTCTGATAATGAAATGCCCGCGTAAGTAAGCGAGCGCGCTAACCAAAATCAAAAATACCTACCACCATCAATACAAATTACGTTATACATATTTCTCGTACGGTAAGGACTTCTCTAAAATGATGCGGATTTTCTCGTTGAAGAAACGCGTGCACACAGTTGACGTAATAAAAATAAACAACACTCACTGTACTGCAGGGAATTCGGATAGAAATGCTCCTCAAGGCGCGTAGCGTGCGAATACGCGCATACAGCGGCCGGATCCAACTTCGCGTCCAACAACGCCCCGCCTCCCAACGCCCAAGCGCTCGCGCTCATAAACGCATTACTTTCCAAACGGTACGTCGCTGGAGAACAAAAAAAAATATTCAACCTTTTTTTTACCAGGATCGTCACCAGTGGCGTGCACAAACATGAGTTGGGTATGCAAAGTGGGTGATAGTAATCGCAAAACATTAAAAAAATACATTTTTTCAAACTGATTGCAGATTGCCTATGGTTCCAAACATGTAGAAGAAAATGGGCGACTAAGTGGAATCATTAAATTTTTTGATGACCTATTTGGTGTAATGGTCAAGACGTCGGCTGCTGCACCAAGGGCTCCGGGTTCGATTCCCGGGTAGTACAAACATTTGTGTGCATGATCATGTCTGTTTGCAATGCTCTGGGTGTTTTCTATGTATAATATGTATGTATTTATCTGTTGTTTAGTACCTTCACGCTTAGCTTGGGGCTAGATGGCGCTGTGTGAATATTAGTGGATATTTATTATTATTATATGTTGCCGATTTTCCGGGTTGTCTGGACGCACCAAACCTGTAACTTTATTACTAGTAAGAAACAAAAAAAAAGTGTAAATTTTATAATTGATACATAAAATACTTACACGGCATTTGATCTTTGTACCATTGGTCCAGATCGAAGAGTAACATGCCATATTGAGAGGAAGAGTTAGCATTCTCCCCCCAGCACTCCCACACTAATTGGCATATGTTCAACATACCTGAAAATCATGTATATGGTTAATTTATATCATTTTATAATACACTTCATTATACAAGTACGTAAGAATTAAAAACAAGAATCAAGTTAAATTTTATAGACGAAATAAATCCATAAACAAACATACTAAATGAAACGAAAGTTCTAAACGAAAAAAAAACTAACTATTATTGTGATAATATTTCCGCTTTATATTAATGAATAACTTCTAGGACTTCTACTTCTACCGCCTTCTAGATTCTTCTTAAAAGGTAAGTATGCAACAAATGTTGAATATTTGAGTAAATTACTATGACCAGAGATAAGGCCACGACTGGAATGGTCTTATGTAAAAAACACAGCGCAAGGTAAGAATAATAGTCGATACTATTAAAATATCGCAATAAGATAAAAAACACTTACTGTCTTCTCCTTCAGATCCGAGCGTGGAGTTAATTGAGTATGTGTGACATGATACACACTTGCCGCCCACAAGTAAAGGGCCTTCCATAGCACTCAGTTCTACTTGAAATCTTATGGTAGCCATTGAGAACTCCTGTAAACGTTTTTTTTGTATTTGGAACAAATATCAATTTCATAATAAAGTCTTAACCACAGATAAAATAAAATATACTATAGTCTTAACACTAATGTAGTTTTACAAAAAGAACATTAGTATTACTATTAAATATGATTATTTATATATCGGTGAACGAAAACATCGTGAGGACTCGCCAAGTCGGCCAATCCGCACTGGGCCCGCGTGCACTACTTACAGGCAGGCTCATGCCCCTCGGTGGGGACGTATAATGAGTTGATGATGGTTTATTTATCTGACTACACACCTCCAAAAGACGTTAACAACCAAGAAGAAAAAAGATGTCCCAATACAAAACCATTTAGTTAGTAGGCGAATCAACTCGACTTTGTTATAGAGATGGATGATGTATTACCTATATCAAATGTTTCAAAAATGTATAAGTTACGTTACTATTGTTACCAAAATAAAAATCTCACCTGATACAGGCATTTTGTATCAGACAACATCCTCTTGCCTTGATATGTTAGAGAATACATCACAGCCAATGGGAAGCCTTCTTCTTCAAATCTATCAAGCACTGAAAACACCACCCAGAGGTAGCAAAAAGCTCTGGGGTCATCACATGGCTCCTAAAAAGTAAAAGGCAACAAAATAATAAAACAAGTTACTTAAAATACAGCCAATAACAAAAAGACAGCTGTCGTAGACTTGAACGCCACGGTAGTAACCATGTGTCCAACAAACAATTAAATTTTTATTGTGTCTGGTTTCCCAGCAGCAGTGTTAACTACACCAATAATTAATATTGCCCGAATTTAAATATAAGTCCATATATAAATTGAAATAATTACCTGAAATCCAAAATGTGTAACTGGCAAGCATTCAACATTGACTTGTGACGTGAATTCCAATTCCAAAGTCAGCAGATTCCAAATTTGAAATGCACCAAAATTGTAGCCAACTGCCAAGCTGCCCAGTTGAGGAATGTATTGAAGTACTGTAACCCTTATATGGTCTCTTTTAGCTTTCATTCGGACTGTACCATCTGGATTACGGAATATGTACTGTCCATCGATAACAGAGTTTTCATTCAAGAGAACAGCGAGGTGATCATTGCTTTCAAGCACAAGATCCCTTTGTTCTTCAATCTGTTGCAATGCATCCAGAGGTAGGAAGGTCAAGTTTGAAGGGTTGCTTTCATTCTGTATCAGGTGCTCATAACCTTGGGATATATCTTTTATTGCTGGAAAAGGGATTGCCCATTTGATTTTTTAAATTTAACAAATAGACTAAAGTTCCTCATAATTATTAAGCTTATGAAGCTTTGATTAATAAAATTCATTTTATTATTGTATGCCATCATCAAATATTTTATGAGATAGCAGGCAAATGGTCAATGGCTTATCAGATGGTAAGTGACACTGCCACCCATCAACAATTGCAATACAAAAGGGGATTAGAAATACGCTGCCAGCCTTTTATTCATATTACAGCTTACTTCATTTCTCATAAAAGGCCATTCACACAGATTTCCAACCATATCCTAGCAGTGAACATCGAATGGGCACTTGAAATAAAAGTATATATTTTTGAATACTTTTCATAGTGTAAGATGAATTTTGCAGATATTGATCATTATCATAAAAGACAATGATCTAGAGGTTGGCTTAGTATTCAAAGGAATTCCTTATACATAGCAAAACATTATGCAGTAAAACAATACCTTGTATCAATCCAGCTCTGTTCAGATCAAAAACGAAAACTTCTCCACTTCTCGTACCAGCCATGATAACACCGTCAAAACATGTGAACGGTCCATCTGGCATTTCATCACACACAGCCAGTTCAACAACTACCAAATCAGTTTGAATACTCCGTAATATCTGTGAGCCATTTATATGGAATACGCAGATTGAGCTTGTTATCTCATCACACTGAAGGCTGATGACTAGTTGCTTTGAGTTCAATGTAAGTGGAGTTGGTAACTCCACAACACTGGTAACTGTAATACGAGAATGGCTGGAAAAAGAAACAGAGGTTATTTTCAATGTTTTATTTATTTTTCATTAGTAATCTATAAAAAAATAGACTTGTGTATTTATATAAAACATATGATCATGGACTTATGTAAAATGGAATAATTCAGTACGAATTATGCTTAGCCTTTTAGTTCCCATAACATTCTTTTACAAAGAACTTGTATTGTATTAGATATCAATACACCTTTTCATGATTATTCTGTAAAGCACAACTGTACTTCTCTAATCTTCCATAAGCTAAGAGAATAATAGTGCTGACAAGAGAGTTTAAACATCTGTATCCCATGAAAGTATGTGTAAGAGCTACATCTTTAAATACATAACTGTTTATCTCTTTAACCATATTTTGAAAAAACTAAAAGAGCCTTTTTTTATAACAATACTCTTCCGACATTGAATTAAGTGTAGTGGATTATAGCCTAATCATACCATACACATGCTGTGTGGGAAGGCAGTGGGATGCTTTGTTTGGTTAACTAGTTGACATATATTCATGAAAAGATTTGATGTTATAATAATAATAAATATCCACTGACATTCACACAGCACCATCTAGTCCCAAACTAAGCATTTAACCTGTAATTTTTTTTTTTTGTAAATACTTAAACACCCAGACCAATACAAACAGATATGTACACACAAATGTTTGTACTGCCCAGGGATCTAACCCAGAACCCTTGGTGTAAGACAAACTAATGGCTTGTCAACATATGGGTGGTATTAAAAAACATAAATGCAATATTTTATTACTTGTACTGAGTGCCAAAAGTCCTTGCAGCTACTTTAAGACCCGTCCTTAGGTCCACCACACAAAACTTAGGACCCAATGCCAGCCACCCATGCTTACTGTCATTCAGAATGCCACCTAATGGGGTTCTGTCTGAAATACAAATATCATCATTTTAATGTTCAATAGCTGATGTTACTATACAGATCTCCTAATGGCTTATGAATGGTACGGTAGTGTTATTGAACTTCGTTTTTAATGTCGCTGTCCTTTCTAATATACAGAAAGAGCAGGTGATGTCATCATATCAATAACTTTTTTTTGTACCTGCATATTTAAAGAATTTCATCAAATTCATTCAAAAAATGGAACTAAGAACTGAAATTATAAGTGTTAAAAACTGTTGATAAGATTCGAACCGTTAATCACTAAAAAATAACGTTATTGTATGCTGTCATTCTTCATAGCCAAACATACCTGAATCATCTTCAGTTGGAGTCAAGAAATTAAATACAGCTGGAGACAAATTTGTAGATTTTACAATAGAAAATACACTATCTTGTAACTTTTGCATTTTGCACATTTATTCAACTTATAACCGAAAACTATTATCTTCTATTAAAGGTTAGGAAATTATTATCATGATTCAAATCAGTAAAGACCCTTAATATACAGTAATATGATAAAACACTTTTAAAATTCTTAATGAGAAGTACAAAAGAAGTTAATTAGTGGAATTTCCAACATTATTCAATGATTATTATAACAAGAGGCGGCAGGATAAAATTTTATTTTGACACTTGACATTCTTGACAAGTGACTTAGGTGCAATATAGAGGTGGGTGATAAATAACGTCACAGTGAAAAAATCACTATGATCCGCTAACTAAAGTGATCACCGTGATCTGTCACACGTTCCGTCCGAGTATACCCAATCGCGCATATCCCGAGCGGAGCGCTGATCACAGTAGTCAAGTCAGTCACGTTGTGACGTCGTCTAGCCGACTCGCGCCTAGTCCGCGCGGAGCGCTGATCACAGCAGTCACGTCAGTCACATTATGACGTCGTCTAGCCGACTCGCGCCTAGCCTGCGCGGAGCGTTGAGCGTTTACATCTTTAAACTATTGAAATTATAATCGTACCTAAGTATTATCATGCAAGTAGTTGATTTAAAAATGTAATTATAATGTAACTTAAGATTTAATCTTTGTAAATAGTTGATTCAAAATAATAAACACGCTACGTTATCTACTTTTACAAAATAAAAACAGCTTTCTCTGATCACTTAATGGTCTGAGAAAACAGCTTACGATAGTTTTTAATAATAGTAAAATTCATTTAAAATGCGGCAATCATAGGCCTGTAAACGCATGAAGGAATTAACTTATGCTCTGTTTCTTGTATAGTAGCAAAAAAGCAAACAATTGCCCAATGACGACCTATAATTGAATCGTGTATCGTGATCGGAGTGACAACTGTGACCATAACTTTCATACTGAAAGGAACGGAATTTGTCACCTAGGAAACATATTGTGCCGGAGTGACCGCTGTGACTGGCGTGACAAAGTAACGATTATTTTTTGACGTTACTTTAGAGTCACTGTCACGACTGTCACGGTGACTGAGAAGTAACGATTTTGCACATGTTTAGTGCAATATAATACTACTCTTTGCTTATGTGTGTGTTGTGACTTGTGAAGTAGTGTTGTTGCGATAGTAATAGTCTATCGATAGTATCTCGTTACTATCATAATCATACTCTCGATAAGATACGATTTTTTCGATTGAACTATCGTGCCATCAACAATTTTTCAAGGTCAACTATCGATAGCCAATCTATGGATAGTTGTGCTCACACAACACAACAAGTACACAAGTATGTCTCAACATCGCAGCCGTCTACTGTCTATGGTACTCCGACATGTTCTCAAGCACAGATTTATTATAGAGTCTGTTTCACGAAAGGAGTCCCGCGGCGATATGTGGAACTAAATTTGACAGCTCGGCCATATTGTCCTTTGTTAATTCTATGTATGTATATAAAAAATCGTCAAAACAGTATATAAAAAAATTATATACTGTTTTGACGATTCAAAAGTATCTGTAAAGATTTATTTGAATAAAGCATTTTTCAATTTCAATTTCAATTATGAATAGGGAACATGCAAATGTAATATAAATGAATATTTTGATGTTAAAATAACATAAAATAAGGGACACCGTAAGGTTTATATTTTAATTTACGCTGTTTTTTAATTAGACAATAGAAAACCATTGTCTGTTGAATTTAGCAACTGCGCCGGTTAAAGGATAAATATAAATTAACAACATACTAAAATGTATTTTTTTCTCTAATGTACAAAATATGAAACTTATTTTATTCAAACATTTTAGATACTTTTTCGTAATTATCCTTATATTTAAAGTAGGTAAATACTTTTCTCAGTACTGGTATCATTCCGTCTGGCGACAGTGGCGAAACGTGTGCGGGACTTCTTTCGTGAAACAGACTTTAAATCTGTGTTCTCAAGCATGTTCTTTATCTCTAGTGTTGTTGATTTGACTCTGACTTGACTCATATCTAAATCTCGACTTATAAGATCAATAAAGTAAATTATTCAGTAGGTTCAATGATATTATGTATATAAACTCTTTTTACTCTTTTGTTTAGGTAAATGTGTTCGAAATTCGAAATATGTGTATGTGTGCTGTCACTGCATTCGGAACACTTTTTTCGATTGTTTTGTGAGCATATCACGAATCCATACTTTTTACATAATTGAGTAGGTTCTATAATTATTCATTCTTTGACTAAGATTGTATTATTCTTTACAAATATTGGATATTGCTAATAAGCGACAAAGTGCACGCGAAACTTATTATTTATTTCATATCAACCTTTTGATTTGAGATGAGAAATTTGATATATAGTCACTTACGGCGTCAGAATATATCATAATAATTTTATTAAACTGTAATCGTTTCGTACTAAGGCAGTTATAAAACATAACTCATTCATTATATAATAATATCAATACAAATAATTGATATTAATTATCCCTCGTGCTATACTTTAATTCATACTCAAGTGGGATCGATCGAGGTTCCGTAGGTTAGCCATAGATGCCGTCGCCCGTCGGTGGCATTCGCAGCTTCGCCGCACATATTTTTTTATAAAAAAAGGGAGGCAAACGAGCACGCGGCTCACCTGATGTCACCGCTTCCCATGGACATTTGTAACAACTGAGGTCACAGGGATGCGTTGCCGGCACTTTATATAAGAATACGGTCACTTTTTGAAAGACGCCATGTCATATCGTTCTGGAAACGTTTCTGATGGTAACTGATTCCATAAGTTGATAGCACAGTAAACAGAAGTTCTTTTTACTGTGTTGATACTACGTGGAGGAAAATGTCGACCAAAACGGACCGTCGAAGACCACCAAGTATCTAGATGGTGTGGGTGAAATTTGGAATTCTGCCTTGATGTACGATAGTGGAATTCAGCCGTAGGAACAAGCCCAAAAAACTCGTCGGAACAATCCCCATGATATATGCGATAACGATTGCAGAGTGAAGCTACATCTCTACGCAGACCCAAAGGAAGAAATGGGATGAAAAATTTGACTTATATATAGCAGTATTAATAAATTGTACTTAGTGCTTTATAGAAACACGCAGACCAATACAAAGATACATGCTCATGCAATCAAATGTTAAGTAAAAGTAAATATTTATTATATTAAAAAAAATACACAAGCATAATTATAAATACATTTCCTGTCAAACTAGACACTGCTTGCCCTGTGGGGGTAGCATAAAATAACAACTACTTACTCAGAAATTCAATTAATGGTAGAAAACTATGGTAAACCTACATAAAAAATATTAGAAAACAACATCTTCTTAAATAAGATAGAAAGTGGATGTGATTTAGTAAAAAAAAGAAGATCTGGATTGAAATGCGCGATGACTAGGTGATTCATTTGCGATCTTTTAAAATATCTTTCGCTTATTGTAGGAAAGTCCTAAGAGCAACTTAGACAAACTTCTCTGCTTCACGGACAGATTTGTGTTTTAACTGTAGATTGTTAACTAAATTTTTGTACATGTCAGGAAAAAGGTGTGGTTTGAATCGTTGTGAAAAACTGGTTTTAGATGGTATTATAGGTATTTTAAAAAATCTTTTAATTAATAAATTCTCATAATCAGTTACTTCATGACGGATTTATGTGTGCTTATAAATGCTTTACCTAATAATAAACAAATTTCTAGGACTAAGGACTTCAGATTTACCGAAAAGGGCAGAAGTACGATAATAAAGGAGCTTGAAAAGAGCTGTCTTAAGGACTCCCCTTTGAGCCCTCTCCTACATTATTACGATGCTTTTTGAGGCATGTCCCCTGGAGATAATGCAGTAATTTTTGTTGGATTCAACCTCACGGAGACTTTTCATAACGTGAATCACCATTCTAATTTTGCCAGATATCGTAACCATATGTTAACCAAATATAAGCTTATCATCTATAGTTAATCTATGTACTTCATATTGTCAGTCCTACATATGTGGCCGCAATTGAATTGAAAAGAGCCGCAGTGACTTTTTTAAATTGTGGACATGTCTGAGGGTGACGAAGCTGCTGTTTTACGGAAGGAAAGGAACTTCATTTTAGCAGAGAGATAAAATATTTCTTTGTAATCAATGCAAAACAAGTCTCATACCAACTTTGATCTTTTTGCGAGGTAGTTGCCAAGATGTATCATCAGCGTAGCACAAGATTTCAGCGTTCTGAATGGGGAGTAAGGAAATATCATTTATATATATATAATGACCAGTGAAGGACCTAGAATGCAACCCTGTGGTATGCCGGAGGGAACAGATCTCGAGTCACTTAAAAGTCCACGATCCTAATATACTGAGCCCTAAGGTAGCTAGTAAAACAATTCTGATCATTTTGTTAGATACCTAAATTTTCAATTTTTTTTCTAAATAATAAGAGAAGAAACCGTGTCGAAGGCTTTTGCCAAATCTAGGAAGACACCGACACAGCAACGACCATCATCAAGATGGGAGGAAGCAATATCACTTTGTTTTCCGATAATCAAATTGCCTGTGCGATATGAGACTATCGGACTCTAAATAGTTCTTCAGTCTTTTATGGACAACTCGCTCCAAGAACTTTGAAAGGTTACTCACGAGAGATATTGGCCGATAATTGGTGGGATTATCTTTTGCGTTACTTTTGTGTAAAGGAATAACTACAGCCAACATCCAAAACCGGAGTAAAATGCCAGATGAGATACTTATATTACAGATTGTCATTAACAGTGGGGTGGCTATTTATTTAGCAACAGCTTTAAGGATTATATAAGAGATAACATCTAAAGCTGAGGAGCAGTAAGCATCTAGTTGGAGAATAAGTTTAAGAATCTCTTGTTCATCTGTAGGCGAAAAGAAGGATGAATTTAGCTTTGAGTTCTTATGTTTGCAGGTATTTCGTGGGGGTCGAACCCGGAACTCTTGGTAATCAAACTAATATGATCTATATTTATATATATTGACGGTAAAAAGCGAAACTGCTGTAACCCGCATATAACTTATATGGGGTTACAGTAGTTTCGCGGTTTAGCGTCGATATGTATAAAAAAGGTAACTTATACAGAAAAAATAATTGAGTCATCTTGTAGTTAAGTAATCAGAAGTCTTGATAAATAAAATTCTTGTAGTTCATTAAAAACAATTTAATACAATATGTCTTTAAATATATAATAATAATAAAGTATACAAAATAATGCTGAAGTATAAAAACTACTTATGCTAACTTATGTAACATACAATTGTTAAAAGTACTATTATAGTCGAGAACATAATCACAATCAAATAAGTAGGTAGTATTTTGGTACACTTTATATTTGTAATCATCACATTTTTCTAATAATAATCATTTTACAAAGTATCCTAAAGTTCATTCAAATGAGCCACAGCCTGACCTATAATAAATCAGGTTATAATAAAATAAACTGCTATTGCATTTCATAGGATTTATTGGGCATGTTATAGTGCAGTGCCATGTAGCAAAGCAGCTTATCTTAAAAACTCTTATGATTCAATGTGATAAAGTTTGAATTTACGTAATAAATAGTTAAAAACTAACTATTTGTATATGAACTTTATAAGCTTGAGCAATCATACATTCATTTCTTTCTATTATGAGTCGTAACAGATACGTCCACTACATTTCTATTAATCTCATTAGCATGTGGAGAAATTTTCATTTGTCCTTGTATTATATTCAACATTGAAGTATACGGACTGTCCATAAGTTGACTACCGGTATTTTCAACAGAGTACTGGGTTTCATTTCGAGTGTTTACTCTGTCATATACCGTATTTTTCAAAGAAATGTATGAATTGGAAGGTTGTTGTGGAGGCTTAGTGCCTGGACTGAAACCATTTTGAGATACAACAGGAATGTTAGACCTGGGTGACATTGCTATATTTTCAACTTGGACCGGTACTTCGGCGTTTATATTTGTATTCGATGTGCTATCTAACGATCCATTTCGAGTTACATGCAAACTATTGGACCTTGATGAATTCCCTAGTGAATGAAGAGTGGATGTACTACCTCTACTTTCCATTTCTTTAGAAAAAACTTCTTCACTTCTTTGGATCCTTTGCGCATGAGTAGATAGTGGTGAGCGATTTTGTTGTATTGACGCTCCACTTAAGGATCGGCTGGGAGAGCTGTGAGCAGTATTATCTAAAGAAGTAATAAATTTATTATCAGCTTTGTAAGATGTCTTTGATGAGTTTACCTTAACTTCAATGGATCCGTAAGCACTGTCTTTTGTTGAACTTTGTGAGGAACCTTCCTCTTTTACTCCATACCTTCTAACTACATTTACAGGCGCAACAGGTTCTATGTTTTGTACATCATAAGAGAGAGGGTTTTTGTTTGTTTGTGGTTGTTTTACACCCTCTATTATTTCACCGGTTCTTGGATTTATATGCTTTTCAGTATCATAGCGTAACGTTACTCTATGCGTTTCGTCAATTGGATGCGGCCGCGATCTGTCTTCCAGCTCCACGTCGCTATCATCATAGGCACCATGTTCATACACACTTTCTTCCTGTTAGTAGAGGAATACTTAATAGTTTCATTGAGAGTATACCTGTATATTTTAACATAGTTGTATTGTATCCTTGAACGATAATTTATTTCAGGTTTACTTTTTATTTAATCAGAAGCATTTTTGAAAGGTTACTTACTTCCTCATCAGCCTCTTCAATAACACTGTTTTGAATCCATTCCCTTATCCTTTGCTTTTTAACTTGTCGATCAACAGTAGTTTCTATGCCATTATCTCGAAAATGTTTGAGCAATATATTCTTTTCATTGGGATCGCTGTGAAAACTATACATTGAGGGACAAAGTTCGTCAATATCCCCACCAGCTAAAACATAAATAAATCATTAAAATGTAATTAGGTACCCATACAAAAATTTTGGAAACCATTGTAATAGAACATACCGACTCTATCTGTGTAACCTTTTGCCATCCATCTATCATCTAAGTACCGAGAAAGCTCTATAAAATTAGTGGCTCTTTTTTCTTCTCGTGGTTCGACAAATTTTTTAAACATTTTCTGTGCTCTCGAGGAAACCATTTTCCATAATTTTGGCTGTCGTTTTAAAGGATTTGCGCTATTGTACCAACCCAAATAACTGTAACAGAAATATTCTTTGTAATTTTTTTGTGAAATACTCTTTGTGAGGTTTTAATTTACCTTCAAACGAATTTTACCTTGTATACCTCGGATCGTCAAAAGCAGCTTTTTGCCAAGGCAAACAACCTGTGAGGCAAATAAATATAACTACACCGAATTGCCAAACATCATGAGTAATAAGCGCCCTGAAAGTAAATAAATAGAGTCAATATAATTAACTTCTCGAAAGGTAGGGTTACAAATTTTGTGTAAACAAGACGTGTAATTCATTAAAAAGCGTTACTGGGGCATTAAACTCTGAGGTATGATTATAAACATATCGGACATAAGTCAAAGTTGATATAAAGCGAAAATGGACGTAAAACATTGATTTAAAAATTAATATGCTTACTTGTAACTACTATCCATGGTTAATTTTAAAACCTCTGGTGGTGAGTACGGTAGCCATTCGTTTCTTCTTCTAACAACAGATTGAACTTTACGTGTCTCTCCGAAGTCACATAGTTTTATTCTTGAAAAATCAGATTTGAATATAAGGATATTATCAAGTTTAACATCTCTGTGAACCAAGTCTCTTTGGTGAAGATGTTCCAGTGCCGAAGCTAGTTGTTTCGCTACCCTTTTTGTATGAATCTCACCTATTCCAGTATCTAGCATATTTGAAGTTAAGTCACCTGAAAATTATCAAGGTTGTGCTTGAGCTAATTTGCTTTGAATTGTTCGACGACTATAATTAGCTCATACATCAAACGCCAATGAGGGTTAGCACTGAAATTATGTTAGATCAAATTTTCATTCAAAAAGATATCTTGGCTGCAGTCCAACATTCAAGCAGTGTTAGGAAAATGAGTTACAGATTAAATATGATTTAGATGCCGAAAACCATATGGATAAGGTTATTAGTAAAAGTGATAAACATTGGGTACCTAATGGAGCGTATTCCTGGCAGAATACATAAAAGCCAGCAGTCTCAAATGCGACATCGAATGTGGTGACAATATTTCTGTGTGCACTTAAATGTAAACTATAATGAAATTCTCTATAGAAATCTCTTATGGATACGTAGGGCTTCGGCAAGGCTTTTAAAACTATTTCGGTATCTGAAGCTCGATGTTCTACCAACAGAATTTTTCCAAACCATCCTTCTCCAACAATTTGTAGGATATCAAATTCTTCTACGAGACTGACCTGAAATTTGTATAATAAGATGATTTATTGTATTCATAACATCTTCATTTCTATTTTCAGCTAGGTAGTCATACATTCTTGATACTTGGGTACCAAATCAAAGATTGAAACACATCAAATAAACGCTACAGACTTTGAATGATTTTGTATGGCTACATACTTTTTCTAACTCGAACTCTCTTATTTTATGTATCGAGCCTGTCAAAGCTCTTCGGGCTCCGCTATTCATCTTTAGTATCTCCTAAGTCACATCTTTGCGCTGAAAAAAAAAAACATAATTTTAGGACCCCAGGTGTACAGTATAGTTATTTTCATTTAGCTATTCGCTCCGGTCTCAGCTGGAAAGCTCAAATTGTCCTCATTTCTTAAGAAATCGTTAGTTAAATGGTTTTGGATGATCGCCAGGGCTGATGTCTACTCCAGTACCAGACGGCTGTATGACGTCACTACTACGTCATGTTCAGTATCACATTGGCGATGTGTGATAATGTGCTAGTTACTTTTGTGCATGACTAATCTTAAGAAATATAATTTTGTGTCAAAGGAAGAAGATTATGTCATAGCCTGTTATATGATTTGTAAAATAAATTGAATCCCAATACAAAACATATACCTAGTACATGTGAAATATGTAGGTGTCTATTAATATATATAACATAAACAAATGTTTGCAATGCCCGGGGATCGAAACCGGTACCCTTGGTGTAGAGCCGATGCGACGTCTCGACCATTACACTACATGGTCATCAACTCGTCATGGATTTAGAATGGTTAAAAAAGACTTAATTTTCAGGAGTTATCCAGTAGCATTAAAACGCAATCCAAGTCGAACAAGCAGAAACTTGATTGCGATGGCCACGTGACGTCATGAGAAGACCACGATCAAAGAGTATGTAATGTATCGTAAACCACGATCACTTACTTATACCAGAATAGTTAGGGTTGCGGTCCAAAATTACCAGAAAACTTTTTGATTTATGACCAGCACAAAAAAAGGGTAGGTATTCCCCAACAACTAAAATGCCATCACCGGAATTTTGAATATTTTTACGATTCGAATTTTTTAATAGGCCAAGGAACAAAAACAATACAGAATCTGTGGCGAAAGTTAATTAGTTTCCTAATCAAGATGTGAACAAGGTCAAAAAACTCGGAAGAAGATGAACTATTTTGAAAACTTCCAAAAGTCAAAACCTATACACCGAAGTACCTTTATTACTAGATACATATTTTTAGCGGAAAGTCTTTACCAATAAATTATAAATAAGCAAATAAAATTGTATATACAATTCGCTTCGGGTCTCGGGTCTCAAAGATAGAAGTAACAATGTGTAAAGTTATGTATTTTACTTTTGCGCACTAAGCTATTGTGTGATACGTATTCCGTATAGCCAGTGACATTTGTAGGTACTATATATTTTTGTCATAACATACATATATATTGATAAATAAAAGATAAAGATTATTTGTTGGATTATTCGTTATACATAGGTACACAGGTATATTTTTGACGATTAAAGATATTGATGATTACTTAATGGAGCTACTTTTATGATCTGTCAATAAGACGTCATCATCATCATCAGCATCACATCCTAAAATGTCCACTGCTAAACAAAGGCCTCCCTTAATGATTTCCACGCGGGCCGATCACTAGCAGATGACATCCATCTGCTACCCGCCACCTTAACCAGGTCATCCGTCCATCTGGTTGGGAGTCGGCCTACGCTTCGTTTTCCGTTACGTGGACGCCACTCGAGAACCTTTTCGCCCCATCGGCTATCGGTTCTACGCACTATGTGCCCTGCCCACTGCCACTTCAACTTGCTTACCTTTTGAGCTATGTCGGTCACCCTAGTTTTCCTACGGATGTCCTCGTTTCGGATTAGACAAGAATAAGACATACTTTCTTAGAATAAGGCATTTCAACACTATGACCTTAGATCGACAATTAACGTATACGTAAGAACATCAACCAGAAAATTTCTATATGTGTATTTATTATATATACGACCACACTACTATGTCATAATAATATACTAGAAGGCTTACATTGATCCCGTCATGTATTATTTCATTAGATATTTTTATATAGAGGCAGGGTTACTACTCAAAGGGTTCCAGGTTCGATCCTCGGGCAGTTCCAACATTTGTGTGCATTAACATGTCTGTTTGTACTGCTCTGGGTGTTTAACCGTTGTTTTGTATCTATATTACAGGGTAATGCTTAGTTTGGGGCCAGATGGCGATGTTTGATTGTCAGTGGATATTTATTTATTTATTGGTCTGTCAGTTTTCTACATTTATAATGTATGTATTAAAAGAATGTGTATCCGTTATTTAGTACCTATATTACAGGCTAAATGCTTAGTTTGGGACTAGAAGATGCTGTGTGAATGGCAGTAGATAGTTATTTAAAAGGAATTAGATTTATGTTTTCTTTATTTATTTGATTTGATACCTATTAGGCAATAGGCGTAACACCTTTCGATTACATATATTAAAATTTACCTTTATTTGTCTAGAAGCGCCGTACTCGATTACTGATATCATAAACTTTGTTTTTCAATTTCATTTTGTGTCCGAGTTTGCTTTTGAGTGTTTTTTTCAACGCTACTTCCTTCATGGTTGCGTTACATAATCAATAACAGAATCGTTTTTGTTTTTGTATATTTACTTGTGATTTTATGATTCTAAGCGTAAGTACTAAAAGTTATTGTAATAAGATCAGTAAAAGTTTGTCATTGTGCCAAATTGGTCAACGACACCAGAACTAAAAGGATGATGCTGGCACATAATATTTTGGCAAAGGACTTAGGAAGATGAGGCTTAGGGTGTCTGTGTTAGCTCAGCTTAAAGACAATTTAAAGGCTCTGTATAACTTGAGGTAGGTAACCTGAGTCTTGATTAAAATAGACTATAAATTTCATAAAAGTAATTTATTCCCGGTACGCAGGTACTTACTTAGGAATATCTATTTCGTAAATAAAACAAGCTGTAAGTATGAAACATAAAAATCATATTATGTTATAAAAACTAACGTTTTGTGTGATTCTGATCCGCCAAACCATGAATCACGTTTATAAATATCTTTAACAAAACATAATGTATATTACAAAGAGCTTTATGTTGGATCTGGATATTGTACGGTTTATCCACACATTTAGTAGTTACTAAGCTTAGATAAACAATGTAATTTTATTGAAAATCTAAGTTACTAATTGACCAAATTACTCTCAAGGAAAAAGAAATACCGTTGGACAGTTGAGTATATAGGTACTACAATATTTTTACCGAATTCCAGATTTAGTTTTATTTATATTGTAATATAGTTTGAATTCTATTGCATGAAAATAAAAATTGTCAAAGAGTTAATTCTAGGCTTCACTTGTTTTAACCCGTCGACCGCCAGGAAACCAGACACAATGGAAAATCTATTGTTTGAGCGTCGCTGGTGGTAGCAGGGTTTAAAAGCTAAAATATTTATAACAACATTTTTTAACAACAATGCTGCCAGTGTTTTGGGAACCCTGCCTCGGTCAGACGCACTTTTCGATTTTGTTACATAATATATTTTATATTTCATTTAGTATTTGCCTTTTTAATAATAAGATTATAATGTGTTTTAGTATTCATATAAATAAAGTCATTTTTTATTAATCTCAAGAAATTTAAACTAAGTATAGGTACTTAATGCTTAAATAATAGTTTAGATATGGCGACCTCAATCAGATATTTTATTTATAGGGAGTATTCCCTATGAATAAAATATCTTTTTGTATTTATTTACGTTTCTAGGATTTTTGTAAATATGTATATATTTTTTCTTCATAGTTCATAGTGGGTAAACATAGTTGCCAATTAAACTAATAGATTTAAATAAAAGTTTAGATATATACATATATATGCGTAGTTACAGTGTAAATTTGTGTTAGGCAACACGTGTAATGAGAGTACCTGTAACTATTTTGATATCTAGGTCACAGTGTCTCTTATATTTCCTTTGTAAATAAATAATGATTATATTGCTCTAAATATTTAGGGAATCCTGACATTTAAAATACAATCGAAAAATGATTTTATTTTTATCAATGTCAGAATTAGTATACACATGGGCTATTTTAAATTAACAATTGCAGTGTACATACAATTTTATCAGTGTCATTGAAAATTTGCGTTTTCTATTGTTTTAAGATATTATTTCTCTTAATTTTAATCTGAGAATTTTAATTATTGGTGTCCATTATGTCTTGAAAAAAATATAGTAGAAATATTAGGGTTCATGCTTATTGCGAGTAGTGTATACCTAGATGTTCAGAGACCTAGTAGTACGTGGTATGGGCAATTGCCAACACCTTTGATTGGGATTCTAACTATTGGCTAATCATCATCACTATACTAGAAACTGTGGTCTGAAATATATGAAAAGTACAAACCTACAGTAAGTGATGTTACATATTATATTCTGTAAAACTGCGTATTCTAAAGCTGCATGTATTTCTCTGGATTTCTTAAGTTTTTTTAATTGTTTTTGAAAATTATAACTTAATGAGGTAAGTAGTAGTAATTATTTTTTACCACACATTAAAGGGCAGCCGCCCTTGTACGGTTAAGGTTCACAATACACTTGGAATAATTCCAAACTCAGATTAAAACTGAAACACTATAAAGTCACATTATTTTGGAATCCAGTTATCACAGGCACCTTTAAATTGTATAGTCTACGTATCAGCGTATTAGATTTTGAATGGTATTTGTGGTGTCCGTAATACGGGGTTGTAGGCGCGATAAGTACGCGTTGGCGCCGGGAGGGATTTCAGTACTGTCGGCGCGTACGCAGTCGCTCCCGGGACGCTATTTTCGTGCTACTGCACATACAAAAATCAATTCGTGACGGAAATGTTACGATCAACGACCTGGTAAGTGAAAACTAGCTAAGACGATTTGTCTTTATTAAAAAATAATAGGTAATGATAAATCAACAAACTCAATATTAAAATAATAGCTAAATAATAATAATTTAGCTACATACGTTAAGGATGATGATGATAATGATGATATAATTGAATACTATGTGAATCCTTAGAAGTTTGGCTTCACCAGAAATAAAATACTACTGTCGCAGGGATTGCACTAATTAAGCATATTTTTGATGCCTGGGAGGATAAGCAAGATGCAATTGGAGATTTTTGCGACTAGTCTAAAGCTTTTGACTGAGTCGACCATGAAACACTTTTATTAAAGTTGAGACATTACGGTGTATCAGACTGCTCATTAAGTCTTATAGAATCTTACTTATCGGAAAGAGTTCAGAAAGTCTGTATTAATGGCATAGTTTCGCAAGGTGCTCTTTTGCGCATGGGAGTACCCCAGGGTTCAATTTTATGCCCTCTCTTATTTTTAATACATATAAATGACCTCCCTTACAATTGTAAAAGCCTTTCGGATATAGTTCTATTTGCTGATGATACGTCATTGATTTTTAATGTGAACAGAAGTAAGGAGACTTTTGACGATGTAAATAGAGCTCTGTCCCAAGCTATGGATTGGTTTACTGCTAACAATCTTTTACTTAATGCTAAAAAAACTAAATGTATAAAATTCACTATGCCCAATGTAAGGCAGGTCGAGACCAATATAAATTTAAATAATGATCAAGTGGAGCTAGTGGACTCCACTGCCTTTCTAGGCATAACTTTAGATTCAAAGCTGCAATGGGGGCCTCACATTGAATCCCTGGCTGGTAGACTTAGCTCGGCAGCTTATGCCGTTAGGAAGATAAGGCTCTTGGCAGATATAGAAACGACAAGATTGATTTACTTTAGTTATTTTCATAGTGTCATGTCGTATGGTCTACTGTTGTGGGGCTTGGCTGCCGACATTAATACAATATTTGTGCTACAAAAAAGAGCTATTCGTTTTATCTACAACCTTAGACCACGTGACTCTCTTAAGGAACTTTTTAAAGAAATAAATATAATGACTATAGCATCGCAATATATTTATGAAAATTTAATTTATGTTCGTAAATACTATAACACCCTTTAAAAAAAATTGTGATTCACACAATTTTAATACTAGGAATAAAAACAAACTTGCTGTTCCAGACTTGAGACTACATAAAATAGGTAAATCTTTTATAGGAAGATGTATAAAGTTTTTCAATAAGGTACCGCAAAATATTGTAGAGTTGCCCTTTCATATGTTTAAAGTTAGAATCAAACAACACCTTTCTAAAAAAGGGTACTACACTATTGACGAATATTTATGTGATAAAAATCCGTGGTCTTAAACTGCTCAGCTATTTCAGTGTTTATGATAAATTGTTACATTAAGGAATTGTTTTTAAAAAAGGCTACACTGTTGAGTTTTCTTGAGTGCTTCTTTCTCAACAGGTCAAACCACTGAAGCGCTTTCTTTTCAAAGCATCAAAACTCATATTTTTAGTTTAGTATTTTAATCGCTTTTTATTATATTTTTGTATATTTTTTTACTTTAATAAGTGCTTTTTATAAGCCTAATTTGAAATAAATGTTTTTGACTTTGACTTATTATTTTACCATACTATAATTGTCGATGATGCCCTTTAAATGACACATCATGTGCCAATGGATATGCGTTTCCCGTTTCCCTTATTGTTATTTCTATACTGATTAGAATAGATGTTTGTTTGTTCCTCATCAAATCCCTTTCCCAAGCAATTTATCTATTCGAAGCTGAGATTCAAGCCTCATAACGCCGATGAGGGCTTGTACCTATATGTGCTGTTTAACCGCTTCTTATATATATTATGTTTGTTACTTTTTTTAAACAACAACTAATAACTATGTAAACCGATTTTGAATACTTTAGACTATTAATAGCCTTCTACATAAGAATATCACAAAGCTGTAGGCCTAAATTATTCCCTTATTCTCACAGGGAAGGGAATTCGCAGGTAAAGCATCGCTAAGCACCACATTTAAATACAACAGTCAAATTTCGATTCATTTCCGCATTCAGTAAAATAATCCACAGGTTTTAACTCAAGTTAAAAAAAACACTATCCTTGCCTAGATTATTGCAGTTTATTGAACAATTTCAAGGTGCAGTATCAAATTTTGTATACCCCGCAAAAAATCCTTACAAAATTAGATGATCGTACCTTAGCTCTAGTGGCAGAAAGCTGGAAAATGTTAATGTTAATATAATCCTATAATGGTCCTTGCGACACGGGGCATGTCTATTTAATACAGTGAAAAAATATATGAAGTTAAAATGTGGTTACCATTGAAAATAAAGCTCCAAACAGAGTCGAACCTTACAAAACGTATCCGTCAGAATGTCGGGTGTATTCTAGGACGAATGTTTTCCCAATAAATCACAGAGGCTCTATCAAAATATACGTTTTTGTACTTAAATCAAAAATAATTATGTGGTTTTCCAATGCGTAGCGGCCGATATTTTACGGAGAGCCGCCGTCATGATATTAGGTTGGTGAGTGCATTATTTATTTCAGATTCGTCGACATTAGGAATCCAATGAATTCATGTCAAACGTTCATATATTTCGTAAATTACACTATTAACGTTACTCTAATAATATTTTTTTTGTATTGAACTGCAAATTTACAAACTTTAATCGAGTAATTAAGAATGCATCACTATTTAGAGTACAGTCATTGTCTATGAATTGAAAAAGTTACGTTTCAATCGTTCTATCCTTCATTTAATCATCTAAGAAAGAGACAACGTATGTTAACTTGACACTGACATTTAATTGACAGCAACTTGTAAAAAAGTTCCACTGTTGTTGTTGTTATGAATTGTCAAGTCAACAAGTGTATACAATTTAAAGAACTTACATTTTCGTTCCTCATTGAGACTTCAAATTGTTATATCAAGAAAAAGTTAGCTTCGTGAAAACCTTACCACCTACAGGACTGGTAAGTTTTTTTTTGTTTCTATCAAAGTCAGAGAGACTGGGCGCATAGGTTATGTTATGGTTTTCTGCCAAATTTAATTATGATATCTTATTATTATTAACATTATTAAATATCCATTTTATACAGTAACCAAGACTTGTTTGTAATAAGTGAGATCACAAGTTGATGATATTATTTGATGTTCCAACTTTAATTTCTAACCTATCCCATTTTTATCAAATTCTTCCACCCCAAATGTTTTAGTTTTTGTGCTGATTTGATATTCCATATACCCTTTAATAAACCAATTTGATAGTTTGTTCCATCTGGTTTTTTGTACTTATGAAAAAATGTTTTCATATTTTATTTTATGCATTCTAAATTTTAACATAAAGTAGTAATTATTATAACTAAAAGTTTGCTTGGCAGTACACTGAACTCTCATTATGTGAACACTTCTTAATTCATAACTCATTAAACATTATGAACCAATTAATGTACTCTCCGAAACATAAGAATAGGAAGCAAGATCTTTCTTATTATTCTTTCAAGTTCAGCCTGCATTGTCAACAAACAAGGTTTTTTAAGGTAACTTATATCTATTTAGGCCTATAATTTATGTCTGGGGTGAAGCAGCAGTCTTTACTCAGTGCTATGATCACTAAAACGACAGTCAGTTAGGTAGGTTGCATATGTTTACTTACAACAATTCAAGGTAATTACCTCAGTGCCTTTGTACAATAGTTTGTATTAGGTAACTGTAATTACAATTCATACTATCTGCTCGAACGTAGCACACAATAGATTCACCTATTGTGTGTTGTGACTATCCACCCATGCTAGGCACAGCGGCTTATAGTATAACAGATTTAATTACAGCACTGATAATTAAGGTGATATAATAACCTTCTCAGAACAAGCTGTATATCACTGAAGAACATGAAATTAACACTAATAACTGTAACCATTATTCCAAGGGTAATTATGTTTCTCAAGTTCAAAGTTAACAGTTTTGTGACTGGAATACTGATTCTAATTGGAATTTATCCAATGTTTGCATATTATAGTAGTTACCTAAAATTTAACTGATGAATGAAGGCACAATATGTATTAAGTTAATACATGTTTTCTTTCTCTTTTCTTTCAATAAGCAAATGAAATACTACTAATTTAGTTGAAGGAAAATTTACAGATTTATGACACATGTAATAAGCACAGATTGCTCTCTCTTCAACCTATTGCAGTCCACTGCTTTACATGGGTCTCTCTCGTTTTACGACAGATATCCCCTACTCTGCTTTATTCTCTAACCTCCACCAGCCACATTTCGCAAGTTGTGGGAGTCCTATGCTACGCTTGCCAAGTTCTCTACTCTAGATTGCTTTCATTCAACAAATATCATGCAATCTACCTAAGGGTATCGCAGAGTAAGTTCATCATCTAATATATGTTTGGGGATAAAAGCCATAAATGTGTTATGGGGTTGCATGAACCTACAGGGGATCTGTTGATAGACTTTGAAGGCGGGTGACGAGGTGGGTTTAGTTCCGCTTGACAGACACCATATATTGATGATGTTACCCAGCATGACCACAAATTATTAGCTTAATTTTAATGTGGTATAAATTCATGATAAAATATGTACTTTTTTACTCTATGTTTAAAAAAATACTCTCATATCTTTGGTGTTATATCATATAGGCTGTGGCCGTACATTTTTTAAAACCCTGCATGCAAAAATTCATATTTTTCATGAATTTATACTACATTGAAATTAACTAATAATTTGTGGTCATGCTGGGTAATGAAATTAAAATAATCATTTGTGTTTGCTGTGTAATATAATAAACATATAAGTATGTTTTAGGTTATAAAATTAATCTCGCTTAGTACAAGATACTTATAGTCCAGGAGCCGGCCGTATAAAAGTCCTTTGGATCAGATACATGATTTTTTTTTAATATGGTCTAAGGAACCATAGAACTAAAGGCCCACACCCCTGAAAATGCCTGTTTTTGCCCGCATGCAAAATTTTGACTTCACATCCGGTTGTAACTCCTGACATTGTAATACCCACGTGGTGGATAACGGCCTAATATCGCCATGGCTATTTTGTGGGGAAAGCTTGTTGATGGCTGTTAAAAATAGAATGAACAGATGACTCGTCCGGCATACTATTGTCAGTGCACTTTAACAGGTAGTCAAGTGCATCCAATTTGCTAGCAGCATTAAAACTAAGCTTTAAACGGTCGTAAAATTGGTATCCCATCTATGCGTTTATCGCCGTTTTAGTTTGCGTACCATGTGGTCGATGACCCATGTGGTGTAATGGTTGACAAGTTGTGTACCGTGCCAAAGTTCTGGGCTCGATCCCTATGCAATACCAACTTGTATAAAGGTAGATACGCCATCCGTGCCTCAAAATCGAACCACCAAAGAGAATACAGTCGAAATATGTGTATGTGTGCTGTCGCTGCATTTGGAACACTTCTTTCGATTGTTTTGTGAATATATCACGAATCTATACTTTTTATATCATTGGTAATGAAAAAAAATCTTTGGGATTAGATGAAGTTGTCTAAAGATTATTTCCAAATTAATTTCATACGCACAGAGCGTGACGGGTTATGATCTTGTTGGTAATATTTTCATCTTAGTCTTCATGGAAAATGGCTCTTTAATCTAAATTACAGATAATCTTTAGTTTAAACTATGAAAATTATTGTACTCAATAAACATTTGCACTGTTTACACCCGTCAGAATGTTGGCTTACGTCCAATATTGACATCGAGCAATAATCGAGTCAATACCTAGAGCCATATGTCTGTTTTGTGAACAATGACGAATGGTCTGCCAATAACGCTTATATATTTTGCCAATAATTTCAGAGTTTGCAATTCATTGACTAAATGCATTTTGTGAGGCCACTTTGTTTTATTAGCGGGTATAGGGTAAGGGCGAGGAACTCCAGAGACAATAGATTCGATCCCCGGGCATTACCAACATTTGTGTGCATGAACATGTCTGTTTGTAATGGTCTGTGGTTTCTATGTATAATATGTATGAATTTACAAAAAATATATATAAGTATTTTTATCCGTTGTTTAGTACCCATAATACAGGCTTCACGCTTAACTTGGGGCTAGATGGCGCTGTGTGAATATCAGTGGATATTTATTATTATCATTAAATGGAAAATCTTTTGTTTGTAACGCTTTAAGGCGTCTCTGGCGGTCAAAGGGTTAATTGCGTCCCGGCCCCTAACTTTTTTTATGCCTAAAGTGAACAGGACTGTTAGTTCGCTCAGTGGGATGGTAAGTGATACGTCTTTCCATCACAGATGCAATATTAAAGAAAAATAATTACAGTAGGTATTTAATAACAATGCTCTGAGCCAGTTATTTGAAACAGTATTTGTTAAAAACAAATTATAGGTTACTCCTCCCCTTGTTGCAAATGTCCATGGGCGGTGGTGACACTTTCCATCAGGTGAACCGCATGCTCGTTTGCCTCCCTATGTTATAAAAAAAAAGGTTTTGTCCATTTTCGGACCCTCGACCCCCAAAATATGAAGCATCCACTGGACCCCCAAACATAGTTCGAGCTCGGCCCTCGGGGTACCAAAAGGGATACAATAGATATTCGATTTTTATTTATCCCTAACAAAGTCGACAACTTACTTTCAGGACGGATGTTTGCTTCATTGTATCTTTTTAAAAGAAAAACTACGAAGGAAAAAGAAGTTATTGAAAAAAGAATAGATGAAGATTTCAGAAATAAAATCGGCGTCGCATATTTAAGCCAATACTTTCTCAACTCTAAATAAATTACAGTTATAATAAAATACTGTCGCATGCGAACAATTACATTTTAATCTATGGATTAAGTGTCGTTAATTCTAAATGCTGTGTGTAATCGTTGTTTGGTTTAGATGTCGCCAATCTTCTAAATGGACAGTAATGGTTGTGAATTATCGTATGCAATTTTAATGGTTGCAGTAACACGTATCATTTCAATTGTGTTCCAGCGGGGATTTGCATAGTTAAGAGCATTATTGCTCGGGTCACGGTTGATAATCGTGAATCGGTTGTGCATATTTAACCTTTTTAGTACCTTAACATTTATATTAAGATGACAACCCATGTGGAGTAATGGTTGAGAAGTTGTCTAATTCACCATGGGTTCGATCCTCATGTTGTACACTGCGATAGTTGCTTCATCATCATCAGCTCATTAAACGTCCCTACCGAGGGGCACGAGCCTACCCGTATAGGGTGATTAGGCCATAGTCGTCCACGCGGGCCCAGTGCGGATTGGGCGACTTCACAAACAACCTTTGAATCTCTTCGCAGGCGTGCATGAAGGTTTCCTCACGATGTTTTCCTTCACCGTAAGAGCATCGGATAACGTACATATATTTTCGAAAATTCGAAAACCCATTGGTACGTGTCGGGATTTGCACCTCAGCCCTCCCGGTAGGAAGGCGACAGTCCACACCATTGAGCCACCGACGCTCTTAACATTATATAAATAAATTTGACGACCTGTCTGGTGTAATGATGATGGCCCGTCTGGTGTAATGGTTGAGACGTCGGCTATTACATCAAGGGTTCCGGGTTCGACCCCCGGGCAGTACAAACATTAGTGTGCATGGGCATATCTGTTTGTATTTGTCTTGGTGTTCCTATGTATAATATGTACTTACGTATATACACAAAAAAAATATAAGTATGTTTACCGATGTTTAGAACCCGAATTACAGGCTAATATAATAAAGTTTGGGGCTAGATGGCGCTGTGTGATTGTCAGTGGATATATATATTTATTTAAATATCCTCTAACCCTTTGGTGTAGATGCCGAAGTCTCAACCATTATACCAAACGGATCGTCATTGTCAATCTACTTTTATTTAGGAGCCAACAATAGATTTTTAATTGTTTATTTATTTATTTAATTAGGTACAGTAATAACATAACACACAAAGCATTAAAAGTACACAATTTCCTTACAACTTAGACTAGTATGTATGTCAATAACAGTGTACACAGCATTCACCGATGACAATATAAATTACACAAAAACTTAATATAAGAAAAATGCAAGATCCTTAGCAACATAGAGTATTAGTACTCTTTGCTTAGAACTAGGTAGTATAGTCACAAAATCACGTCTCTCCGAGATGGTTCAGCATGTTTGATTCAGAAGCGATTTCGTTATAATTATTGTGTCTGAACTCGAGATAATATTTTTCGGTCATCAATCCTATGTTCGATCATAGCGATAGTTGCTTAACACATTGCGTGACAAGCTAACGTTACTATACGTACGAAATATTTTATTGCGGCATTTTCTACAGCACTCAATGTAACTTGCGCTATCGTCAACAAAAATTGCTAGCCCCTAGTTCACAAAAAAAGTACTTAATATACTAGGTGGTACACTCGATACTGAGTCGTCTAGGTAGGTACCACCGCAGTGCCCGATATCATCCCGTGAAATGGAAGTGTTATGCAAATTTATGTTCGGGATGAGGCACTGTAGCAACTAAAATTACCGGGTACATGAGACCTAACATCTGTTGTCTCGGGTGTCGAGAGGTGTGTGTGTGGCATTGATGGAGATTATAACTGTCTATTAGTTGTTAATTTTTCTTCAATGCCACTCTGTCATGGGCGTATCATTTAACATCAGGTGAGCGTCCAGACCGTCCTGCACACTCTGTTACATAAAAAAAACTAAAAAATATGTCGAATCCCGCTAACAAAACAAATGTTTCTAATCGCTTACAGAAAGTAATTGGTGAGGACAAAACTACCGTAGCGTCCCGTGCACGGTAGCTACTTATCACTGCTGGGATGCCATTTATCTTAGCTTACTCTTAATTGGACGCTATAATGTCAAACGGATTCTAACCAAGCGTTAACGGTGAAATGGACTTGTCCATTTGATAGGTTTAAACTGTAGATATTGTTAAAACGTGCACATCCACATGTTTTTTTTTTTTTACATTAAATAGGCCAGCGTTTGACTACGCCTTGTCTGGTGTTAAACATCGACGATGTCTAGGATGAAACACGCTGACCTAGAAGAAACCTATTTACTCTCGACTTGTGTGCACGTTGGCGCAAGTGTTTCATATGTTAGTCGGTTCGAACCCTATCAAGAACACATTTTTGGCTTGGGTACCAAAAGATGTGAATGAACCTTATATCCCAATTTGATCAGTAGAAATATTTTTCAAGTTTCTATATATTTGCAATTACTTAGTTGTAAATTATTTATTTGTTGTCCTCTAAAACCAATTAAGTACTTGAATAAAGACTATGATTCCATGAATAAAACATTGCTTTTAGCTCCATCAAAGAGTCATCGTCTTGTAGGTATAAAAATTGACATCCCTGTGATCTCTGTGCTCCTTGCTTTAAAGTCACTTACCTTGCAACGGAAAAAGTTAAGTGTATAAAAATACTAGCTGTGTCCGCGACTTGATATTCGTGGAAAAAAAAAAGTTACTTCTTATTGTCTACATCTTCTATCTGCTAGTGAAAGGTCCTTTAAATCGGGCCAGTACAGAACTAATGTCTTATGATTATTAGTTCTGTGGGACACACTGATTAATTAGCCGGAATAGACAGATGTTTAAAAAAATACAAACATACACTTCTGATCTATTTATTTATATAGATGCATTGGATAATTGAAATCAATTTCACATATACAAAAATAATGTATGTATATAAAACACTAAACAAAGCAAATAGTTCGCTATTGTTGTAAGACACTGTAATAGTTCCACGTAAAAGACACATCATTACGGTTCGAACACAAGGTGCAATGGTGGCTGCAGGGCATTGAGAAGGGCTCAATTGACCCTTTACTATGGTACTTTACGGTTGTAACGGTGGAAATTCCACTTGCTGCTGTAATGTAGGTACCTAAGCTTATTCCATTGCTATGTTATAAAATGGAGCCTGAAAGTATTGGATATGGAAAAGTGTCGAAATCGTACAAGTACAATCGTTCTTACTAATTATATATACTTCTCTAAAAAATATATTTTAAATATGTACCAAGGACCGACCCATTTTGTGCAGTGCTTGTCGGCCAGAACGCCATGGTACTGAAGCAAAGTGATTCGCTTGTAGGTATGTGTAGTATGAAGCTTATCATGACTTTATCAACCACAAAATGTTCATTTCTAAACAAGAGGCCTCCTTTAGAAAGCTTAGGCCTTGTTTAAATGAACATGATAGCTTCAGAGGCTACCCACAACCTGTCTCTAGTCTGGGTGGCCACCCTTGAAAGGATTGAGTTACTTACCTTCTAAGTATGAATTTAATTCCTAAGTATCATAGTTCGGTAGGATGCACCACCAGCAGTTGAGTTCGGTTTGGGGTCCCAAAAATTTAATGATGGGGAAGTTACCTACGTCTCAATTAAAGTTACTTACCGAATCGCCTTTATAATATTAGTGTGATGTGCAATTTTGTGACCCATCTCCGCTCGTCACTTGCTAAAACCATCTGGGGCCAAAAGCAAAATATACATTAAAAAAAATTACGTCGCAAGAAACGTCTCTATGAAAATTCGGCGATACTGTTAAATTCAACGATTTAATAGCTACAACTTTTAAAATATATAACATTCCTTTTCAACTAGAATGCTAGGTAAGGATGTGTCGGTGCCTAACTGGGTGTACGTATCGACACATCGCAACAAAATCTCCTATAATTTATTACACATTGTATCTGTGTTGTTGGCGTAACCATGCTCATCCGTGTTTGTTTGAATTTCAATGGTGCTTTCTTAGCGTATTTTCCGCGAGCCCGTTACTTAGATGCACGCCTTCGGCGACTTGCGCTTGCGACGTTCTAATTAACGTATTGTGCGCCGCTATTAACAAGCGCTTTCCGCTTTATTTAAATTTACCCTATTATTGGGGAACGTGGACCACTAGATTGCTTCGTTTAGACGCTGACTATGGTATCTTGATGCAATGGCGCCAAGTACTCTTATTTGGATAGATTTATGTAAACGGAAACAAGGGAGAATTTAATAATTCGTCGCGTTTTTAAAAAAACATCACTCATTTATTAAAATCCCCATAACATGACTTGTTAAAGTACGAAGCAATCTAAAACTAATAGATAAAGCGAGTGATAACATCTTTAAATCATAATTAGAAATCATTGTCAGTCAGTTATCACTACTATATTATTATTGGCATACATATATTTATTGAATTAAATAACTATTTTATGTCGAATCTATGAACTTTATCAACATGTACGTTATGAACCTGATCTTATAGGTTACAAGCGTATATGAATCGTATTTACGTAGAGAGATTCGTCTTGAGTACCTATTATTATTTTAAGATTCCCCCATTCGTATATGACCATCTATTAAAGCCGTCGTGACAATCCGTGCCGCCCAATAAGCAAATAAACATCCCGTGTGTGCCATTCACCCAAAAACCATTTAAGTATCGTTCGCCATCTCATTACTGGCTATTGTGCCGTTTTCAGCCTAGACTCCAAGTGGAAGATGGCCGATACCTTAATTGACGAGCGACGGTGTTTCCGAAACCTGAGTGCTGAATAATAGTGGAGGTTAATTCCTTATGGAGAGGCGAGCGTTGAGGCGGCAGACTGAGGATGTTTTCACGTTATAGGATATATTTAGTTACTATAATTAAAGCTTGAAAGTGTAATGGGAAGCGTGTTTGGTTGACTGGTTGAACTGGTTGTGGGTTGTTAAGCAACTATTGCAATTGTCATGGATGGGAGACAGAAAATAAGATCTCAAGTTCCTCAATGCATTAATAAAATAAATATCCACTGACATTCACACAGCGCCATCTAGTCCCAAACTAAGCGTTTAGCTTGTAATAACGGTACTAAACAATGGATAAACATACTTTATATGCATTTGTTTTTGAAAATATCTACATAATATTATCCATAGAAAACATCCAGACAGTTTAACTGTCCGGGGATCGAACCCGGAACCCTTGGTGTAAGAGCCGACATCTCAACCACTTCCACCACATGGGTCGTCAAATTGAAGGCGCGCCAAGTGTGTTAGTCCCAGCTCCTGTCTTAGGATGGTAGCCGTTAACATCCGCCAATCCGCAATGAGCCTGCGTGTCGGTTGTTCTCGCTCGTCACCCCTAGCTTTGTCCCCTTTGGTGACGAGTTGGATTTTCTTTGAAAAAATATTCCATATGTCACACCAGTTGACAAATGGGATTTCACTTTAAAACATCCCAGTCGTCCCTCCTATATTTTACATAAAAAAAATATAGCTTTACAATAGTAATGGCTGAGTACAAAAAATATGTACAATAAATAATTAAAGTATTTAGCTTTAATAGGAACTCATTGTTTCATTTTGTTCCAATGCTTTATTGAGTAAGTTCTCCTATGATGTAAACAGAGCTGCATCAATTTATATGATCCCACGTTCCAGCTTAAGTTTACTAGTCTATAACAGGGTGAAAGGGGTTCAATCTAGAGTCAACACACTCGAGACTATCTAAATGAATGTAGCTTTTCAAACGAGGTGTCGTCTCGGACCTTGTTTGGTTAGTTAATTAAAAGTAAAATCTCGATGTGAGTGCATCTAGAATCCGAGTTCACTTTCCCATTTTGTTATTCGCTCAATGGTATTTCCTAGTGCTATGGTATTGCCAGATTTAATTAGCAATCAGCGTTTTATTGCTCGTAAAGTCAAACTTAATACGGCCCATTAAATGATGACGTTTGTCACTAAAATGGCTCCTATGTTGGTGTCTTGTACTTATGACCGGAACGGTTTTGGCATATGTAGTGGAAACTTCCTTATTTATCATGCGGGATACATAATCGCACTTGTTTTAATTTTAATAGTATACAGCGTTTTACTTGAACATATATCAAACCGGTATATCATCATTTCATCATTATAAGTCCCCACCGTGAAGGGCCATAATCTTTCACGTGGGCTGAGTGCGGATTGGCTGACTTCACGTACAACCTAAACAAATTTTCTTCCTAGGCGTGCGCAAGTTACCTCACAATGTTTTCCTTTACCGTAAGAGCGTCCGATAAACGTACATATAATTTCAAAGATTAGAAAAGACATTGGTATGTGGCGGGGTTTGAATCTGCACTCACCAGATCGAAAGGCAACAGTCCACATCTATGAGCCACCGACGCTTTATATGTATACGTACCGGTATATGTATGTGACGAAAAAAGTATGACGACTAGGATTTCATTCAGTTAAAATAAAACAATTATGCGGATCCAAAAGGAAAGTTATTACACTCAATAGGGTCCAACTACTAGGCATTAACGCAACTTTTTTGTACTTCGTACTTACTATAAACATATTTAGGCTACTAACTTATTATTACAAGGGTTTTCGTGTCGTTGGTCTTCACACTTTCGACTTATACTTATTAGGATCAAAACTTCAAAACTTTCTAGACAGAATTGTTTAGTGTGAATATTATCTATGAAGGAAAATCAAGCTAATACCTATACCATATTAATGGTAATGTTATTATAATCTCTAATAAATCTGCTTATAAATATTACTATTCCGTTTTCCGTCGTACAAGATAAATCCATTCTGCCCCCATAGATCTAATGTTGTGCGGAAATGCGAGCTTCGAATCGACAAGCGAAACGTGGCCAACGGCGATGCTCCCTGGAATTGTTAATGAGTTCCCCTCGCCATGAAAATTAGATGAACGCAGGAACTTTGTAATTGAATGTAAGATGTTATCCATTAGTATGTTGCTAATGCGAATCTCAGTAACTCTATTGCTATGCATATTATCAAACAAGTTAGGTTTCTGACAATTTCCCTAGTCTTATGTTGGCGTAATACCTTTAGCTATTTGAGTTTGAGTATTAAAATTATATTATGAAATGTAATTAGATTTTTTATGACAATGAACGAGACGGACGGTCAGCTGGCTCACTTGGTGGTAAGTGCCACGCCTGACCATGAAAGATGTAGTGTTAAAGAAAATTATTGTTGTTATTATTTTCCATCAATACTGCCCTGCGCCCATCACCCGAGAAGACGTTTGGTCTCTTATACTTATAATTTTACTAGCTACAAGTACAGTGCCCTCATTCTGAAGAAACACAGGAGTGCAAAATACTCCTATTTCCCGGGAATATGTCTGGGGCATTGCGGTAGTACCTACCTAGACAACTCAGTACCGAGTCTACCACCTAGTAAAGTGCAGCTGTTTTCCTATAACGTGTTGTTTTCGTATAAAATAAGTATTTTTTAATCACGTATACTCGTACATCCTATGCGGTAGTAAATAATAACTGTCGCATAAATACACCAGCGATTCCAGAAATGTATTCCAGTTGCTAAAAGTATTAGATTTTTATTATAATTATGCTTGCTTTAACCTTTCGTAGTATTCGTTAGACAATGATAGTTTTCCAAATATCCCAGTGTGTCGATTCTCTCATTCAACGAACACCAGAAACATTTCACAAGTTAAAGTCAAGCTTTGAGATGTTTAAACTTCCGCAAGCATTGCCTCATGAAGGTTTTCCCCCTCCATTATCATCCGTCTGCTGCCTTTACATATTATGTCTACAGCTGAACGAATTTCCCTTTATTAATTCTACGTCGATCGATTCCTGGCATTTAGTATTCAATTGTACCTCAAGAAGTTAAAACATAAACATCATATTACAATGTTTTTTAATCATTTTATTACTATCCATTTACAATGTACCAAAAATACCACGTAAGGTTTCTTTGGTGAGCTATTAGAATTTCAAATAACCACTGCACACAAGTTTGGCTTGCTTGCTCACCATCTGCAATTTTGTGAAAAAGTGCAATAAGGTTTCGACTGCTTTCTAATATTTGCAATTAAAAATTACAGCTTCTAAATTCTAATACTTGTAAATACATATTGCTGTTATGATTACCAAAATAATAGAAACTACTTAAAGCACAAAAATGAAGTCTATGACGAAAATACAGAGCTCATTTTCCTGATTACGGAAGTCAATATGGCCAAGAACTGAAATTATGCACTTATTGCAAAGACAGCAGCGTTCTACAGGCGATGTTCTCACGAGCGCATGCCTGTTACTCGGACGACACGGATTTTAATCGCTACACAACGTTCGCGTTGATTTATCGGCAATGCTGTGTGGGTTTTAATGCTGGAGCCGGGACATGCCCGCGGCTTGTCCGGGAGGATACTTCGGATGTACTGGCTGGGGGTACATATTGGGTCGCATACATTTGGAAGGCACTCTATGTCATAAGATTAAGCATGCGTATTGTTACGCATATTGTTTATTTAGAAATGAAAAGTGATTTTTATGGCAGAATTTTAAGCATTCCAGCATCCCGTGAAACAGAGAGTGTTATGCACTTTTGTGTTTCGGGATGAGGGCACTGTGCGGAATTGATGGAGGATAGTAACTGTCTATCAGTTGTTGGTCACCTTCAATGCCCCTCTGTCATGGTTGGGCGTATCACTTACTACCAGGTGAGCGTCCGGACCATACTGTGCACTTATGACATAAAAAAAAATGTTATATTATTACATATGCTAAGGAAATAAATAAGCTATTAATTATCTTATTTATTTCCTTTTCGATTTTAGAATTGCTATAGTCAAGCCTTGATATACTTACTTGATTTAACAACTAAGGATCGTACATTGCTGGACTGAGACCTAGTCCACAAAGTGATACGTTTTTTCAAAATCTCTATGCTCGGCTGATAGATTGGAGATATTAAGCCAGGGTTGAATTTAATAACATGAAACCGAATTAACATAGCAATATTTTTTATATTTGTACCACAAATCTGAATCATGCCATGCTTCGTTCCACTTAACAGAGGTTGCAAAGTGAGTGATGAAAATTGAAAGTTTATAACCATTGTAAACTATCATCGGTGATGTATAGGTTCTTACACCTCCTTTTCTAAACACCTGACAGTGGGTTTGACCGATCCGCCTTTACAATACGAAATACATCAAGTGTCGAGTTTCTATTTAGAACTTGTTTGCTTATATTTAATGTTAGCTCAATGGTGTAGGTACTATCTAACGCGCTCGGTTGAAAACCGCGTAAGCGACTATCGAAACGCAGTAGTCATGGGATGGGTGACCGATACATATTATCTCAAGTTACTCCGTATTTTATCAATGTATTTTTGAATTTTCGAAATAATATGTACGTTTTCGACGCTCTTACGGTGAAGGAAAACTTCGTTAGCGGAAAACATCAAACCCGCGCAAGCCTACGAAGAAATTCAATGGTTGTGCGTGAAGTCGGTCAATCCGCATTGGGACCGAGTGGACGAGCAAGGGTATTTATAAACTATTAGTTATTTGGTTATTTATAAAATATTGACCATTAGGAAAGTTGTTTGTGTGTTTGGTAATACTTATTTATTCCAATGTAGATTCCACATGAGTGCGACTATATTTGGATAATGAAACCACGGTTTAACTGTCGGATATAATATTATTATAAAATATTTGAAGCACACGGTCAAGAGTTAACATTATGCGTGATGTTCTATCTTCCCGCTTTTCTCAGTCATTGCCAATACAAATTATTATTAAACAATAGTGTGCCTACATGTGGGTAATGAATTTCACCTATTTTCCCTTCATAATAGTAATGATTGGTAGGTATCATTTAAGGTGTATTACGGTTTAGGGAAGGGTGGGATAGATAATGAAATCACTGGACGTTGTGACTTAACATCTTCGTTAAATTCGTAATAGCACCGTGGTGCGTTCTTCTATATAATGTATCGCTCTATTCAACCTATCGAAGTCCACTGCTGGACATAGGTCTCCCCCATTTTGCGCCAGATATCCCGGTCCTCCGCTTTTCTCATCAAGCCTCCACCAGCAAACCTTTTGCAAGTCGTCGGTCCATCGGGACGGAGAGCGTCCTACGCTACGCTTGCCGAGACGCGGTCTCCACTCCAGAACTCGTCTGTTCCAACGGCCATCGGTTCTGCGACATACGTGACCTGCCCACTGCCACTTCAACTTGCTGATCCGGCGGGCTATGTCGGTAACTTTAGTTCTCTTACGGATTAAATCATTTCTGATATTATCCCTAAGAGAGAACCCGAGCATAGCTCGCTTCATTGCGCGTTGAGTGACTTTGAACTTGTGAACCAATCCCGCAGTCAGTGTCCATGTCTCAGCTGCGTATGTTAGTACGGGTAGGACGCATTGCTCAAACACTTTTGACTTCAAGCATTGCGGAATCGTCGACGTGAAGACCCGACGTAACTTGCCGAATGCCGCTCAATTTGTTTATATATGCGATAATTAATATACCTATTACTTTGTGGGATACCTATGTCCAGCAGTGGACTGCGATAGGTTGAAGAGAGAGAGAGAGAGAGATGTGGGATACCTGCTTAATTCCTAACTTAGTAAATAACATCAACTGCATGCATTACCGCCGAACAATAGGTTTCCTCTTAGCCTTGTTAGCATATTTTTTAATCAGTATGCTGTGTTTATCATTTTTAACACCTACGTGATCCAAGTAATTCAGTTTTTCCCTCGTTACATCTTGAAAGAACTTAACTGTGTGAACAAGAATTCCAGTAAGTACCTGTTTTCGGCGCGCTTTCGGTTTCTATCTGATTTAAACTTTCGATCTCACTGATTCGATGCTTCAATTTGTGGTGACCGTACTTTACTGCTTTGGGTTTTGTCTAAAAATTCTTGGACTTGGAGTATTTGGGTTACAAACATTCGCCCTTTTCTTAGGTTTTAATGTACGTAATAGACTTGAGCTTACGCGATTGGCACACATCGTATTAAACCTATTGAAGGAATTTTTGCAATTTTTATAAGTTGCTATGATACCAATTTTAAAAGAAATCCTTTTGTATTTAGGCACAAGGCAAACAAATTATCTAAGAATAGAAAAATATCTATCACAAAAAATAAATCGGATCGGTAAGATAATTGTGTAGGCTTCACAGTGAACCATTTTTATAACTCACCTTAGATATAAGGATCGATTGTTGTTTATTTTTCCAAAACAAAATAAAAACAAGCTAGATATTTTATGCGAATCGATGCGTGTTTATAAAATTTAGTAACAGGTATTGCCCTACCGAACTTATTTGACATTTTGTATCCGTCCCCTTAATGATATTAGAAATGCAGGGTATACTGCATGCATAATTTGGCTTATAAATATTTTTATCACTCATCGAAATGGTAGTGTTGTTATAAATAATTAATTAGAAATCTATTTCCATGCGAACTGCTAAGATTGGAGTTGTAAAATGTTTAGTGCTACAATTAATCGACATCGTTGAGGTCCCTTACCCATTTGAACAATAATAAAAGCTGCCCATTAGTGGTGGAGTATATCCGCTTACACGTTTACAACTATTGCGGAATTTACATAAACTAATACGGTATAGCGCCGTTTGAACGAACGTGGAAAATTAATATCTCGTTTGTTTCTATTGGTAATGGCGTAAGATCGTCGAGCCGAGAAATTCTTGTGTTAATTGGAATGATTACTTTATGAATATTAATAAATGTGAAAATTTTAATAATTTAAATTATTATTTATCACGTTTGAGGACAGAAAACGCCTGTAGGCGTCATAATAGTAATATAGTTCTATTGAACTTCGCAGATTCAAAACAAAATGGCATTACACTGAATACTGATTTATTCAGTTCAGTAGTATTAATTACAAAATTATTTTTATGTTGTCATGACAATAATGTATAACAAGCAGTGTCATTAGCAATACTATAACTATCGTTTTTTTAGGGTTCCGTAGCCAAATGGCAAAAAACGGAACCCTTATAGATTCGTCATGTCTGTCTGTCCGTTCGTGTGACACCCTTTTTTCTCCGAAACTATAACACTATAACTTTGTAAGTATATGTATTCTGTGAACCGCTATTATTTGATAAGAAACTTGAAAAAAAAGATTTATTTTGGGGTTGCCCATATATTTAACTAAAACTCATTTTTTTTTTATCGTACCCTCCCGTTTCGGGTATCAATGTGTAGAGCTTGAAAAATGATAGTGAGGTTTCTAATATAAGTTTTTTATAAATTGAATAGTTTGCGCGAAAGACACTTCCAAATTTGAAAAAAATGTGTCCCCCCCTCTAATTTCTAAACTATGGGGTTGATAATATAAAAAATATATATGATGTACATTACCATAAAATCTAACAACGAAATTTAGTTTGAACGATTTCTGGTGTGTAGTTATTTTTATACGTCATAACATAAGCGGTGAACCACTATTTTTTATATTAAAGCTGTAGTAGGTACCTAAGTGAATAAAAATTACTTTATGTTACTTACTGCTGCGGAGGGTTCCCCTCCACGGGCGAGTCCGACTCGCGCTTGTCCAATTTTTTAAATTTGTAATAACAATAAGATAACTTAATCATTAATTTTAGAAAACAAGCCACGAAAAACGGAATAATGAATTTTTTGCCCTATTTATTTAACGATCTATGTATTTAGGGTTCTGATAAAGTATATTACCTGATTTGAGTATACAATGTGGCAACAATAACTACATCTCATCGCAAACAAAAAAAATCAAGAGAATCAAACAAATTCCATATTAGGTGAAATATTAACAATTCCACAATGCAAACTGAATATACTACCTCGTACTGCTAGCGGGTTTGTGAATCTGCTGTATTCGTGCGTGGGCCGTTATCAAATTAACCGTAACCGTTTTTCTCGAAAACTGTCCTTCAAAACAGTTATAGTTGCATCGTTTCACGGACGATGTCGTTATCCGGACGAGATTGTTTCGAAACTGTTTTATTCGTTGCACCAGCGAGTACGCTTCGAAACGTAAATAGTTCGCAGACGAAAATATAGTTTGCGGACGTAAATATTGTTCGTGGACGTAAATATAGTTCGCGGACGTAAATATAGTTCGCGGATGTGAATATAGTTGGCGGACCTAAATATAGTTCGTGGGCGTAAATATAGTTCGCGACGTAATACAGTTACGCAAATATAGTTTGCAACTAGAACTATTTCGACGAAAACAAAAAGTTCTTATATAAAACGTCGCAATAAAAACGGTTATAAAAACTAGTTTCTCCTTGCGACGACCAAGTCTAATCCACTGTACTATTATTACGTTCTATCAATGCGGTGCGGGTTTATTGAAAGCCTGGTTGGGGGGCGGGGGATATTAAGATGATGGTTGGCTTGTAATTTGATGGATTAAGGAACACACCCGCGGGCCTAACAACGTGTAATGACGGACGCCTAAAAACCTTACGAGCGTACGCTGTGGTGTTGTGCGCAGTGGGAAACTGCAGATTTTAATGCAGTATAATGTTGTTTTCTAAGTTCAGAAATATATATAGCTGGTCAGTTATGGGCCTTACGCCTTATGGGCACAAATTAAAAATATTTGACGACACAGCTGCACAGGCATTATTACATTATTGATTTAATTAGTTATGGCGCCAAGAAAGGTGTTTACTTAATGATTGAATTATTACATCATAACTGTGAAATTTATATTATATATATATATATAATATTATTATATATATAATATATTATATATATATATATAATATATATATATATATATATATATATATTATATAATATATATATATATATATTATATATATATATATATTTTGAGCGTCGGTGGCTCAAATGTGCCTGTTGTTGGTTTAAATTCCACCAAGTTGATACGTGAATAAATACATTGATATGTAGTTTAGAATTTTCAAAATTATATGTACGTTTATCCGACGCTATTCGGTGACGGACACCATTGCGATGAAACCTGCTCACGCCGCTGGTATATTTTATTACATTTCACACATATTATCACATTTAAAGAACTATATTGATTTGCAATGGTCCCCATTTTGTAACAGGAACAACGTTCAATGCGATTTTTATTGCACTAACTAGTCTCTGCAAAAGGCGAGTTGCTCTGATGTTTATAGTTTTGAAGACGGCCTTTGATCTTCTGTTTGTGCTCCATGTTGCATAAAGTCGATTGCCCTCCCAGAAACGAGCTCGTAGAACAAAAATAAACGTAGACGACTGCCTTTTGGAAAACGGTTTCTTTTTTAAGTAGTTTATCGTATTGTTGTCTACGTGATAATATTTTAAGAACAATGATTTTTCGGAACGCAGGACATGTTCGGTCGTATATAAAAAATAATAATATATACAGCTGCATTCAAAGGCGACTCATTTGCATACAAAGTTAGTTTTGACAATCAATGTAAATGTTAATCGCATATTTAAAATGGAATCCGCCTTTTTGTTTCAAAAGTGTCTACAAGGAAGGAAGCACGTCATAAAATCGTTTATTTATGTTGGCACTATCCATTTAGGTTTGTGACGGTAAAACGATTCCAGTACTAATGGAAGTATTTGATTGATAAGTTATAACGTACTTGTTCTAAGTACAATGTAATTACAGGTAATTTTAGTAGGTACTGCTGTAATGATTCTTGATATGTGCATAGCAATGGTTGGGTTTAAATTAATATAAAGCAAGTCAGAAAAGTTTCTGGAACTTCAATCTTAGAAATTGAAGACCTGTTATTGTCAGAATAAAATAAATCTTAATACTATTGAATAAGAGATAAAGTTTCAATTTCTACATACCTATTATGCTCATATGTAACCGAGTTGAGATTTCGTTCTTTTTAGGTAATTCTAGGCATTTTTCGTTTTTGAGCTTGTAAATAATAACAACTGAAATACTTAATTTGTAGGAATATTATATAACGTCACTTTAAAAAATACATATTACAGATATCTTCATGTTACCTGCGTTTTTATTGACCAATCCAAGCTAATTTATAACAATAAGTATAACGAATACTATACTCATCCCAAAAAGTTAACTACTAAAACTTACTAACTGAAGTGCAAGTTGAATGACAGCGTAAGTTTGCAAGTGATAAACAGCATTCCAAAGTCTGTCGCTACCACGGTTCAAAGGCCCGGTTACTGCAAATTGTTTTAGCGACACATCAAACTTTTTACTGGCACTGGGCGGCCACTTATCGCCCTGAGCCCTACAAATCGTCCAGGGCTTTCACCGGTAAATGTCCTATGAAATTGCCATCGTGAGTCCCGCGAACATAAAGAAGGATCGCGTCGCTTTTATGTAACGGTAATGTGCTATAACAATGCCGTGTCATTTTGACGTAATTAAATGTTAGTGAATTATTAAGTAAATGTTAACTGGGTTCAGAAAGAGATCTGAAATATTCATTACGAAATTAGTTTAACCACAATACCTTAAACGATCCTTACGATTTTAAACATATATCCAATAATGCATTTTTATGTCATGAACAGAAAGGTATTATTAGTTACACCACAATACCTTAAACGATCCTTACGATTTTAAAATTATATCGAATAATTCATTTTTATGTCATGAACAGAAAGGTATTAGTTGTACTGTATTCCTTCAGTTGATGTCAACACACCGTGATGAACTGATGTCTTATTGTAATGCCATCTTAGATAAACAATAAATTGTTTTTTATATAAGAAAGCCATAGCAAATTTATGGACAGAAGTTGTTTTAACAGACAATTATTACCCAGTTAAGTTTGGACATTAGACGCACCACTGGAGTCCGTGTCTTAAAATGCTTATCGTAGGTCGCCCTCTAACGTAGGGACATGCCAAAAGTCGCAAATAAACGCAGAAAAAAGTTGCACCGAAGCGCAACACATCAATATTATTTAAATAGTTCTGTGATTAAGTTTCAATACTCAATAAAAGTTTTTTAATTCGGATTAATTTGAATGGTTCCCACGTCGAGTACAGAAAGTATAATGAACACAATCGCCTCACCGGTACACAAATTGATGTGTTCAATTAGCGTATGGTTCATTTGACGGCGCCTCACTACTGTCCCGAATACGGACGTTGTATCTGAAATTGTTTGGCCCACAGCCTCGGGGTGGAACGGTACAGTGCTGCGTGACCGTGCCCCCGGCCGTCTGAATTAATACACGATTGTGTGGCCACATTGTCTCGGCAGTGCCCTGGCGTGACAGACTGTCGTTACCCCAGAACACTTTCTACTCGTGTACTGGGGTGATTTAAATGGAATTTGCAGCGTTCGAACGGGTTGTTTGCCGCATTCAAGACTAGGGGGCACGTGTATATACTTGAGGTCTATAAGTCGTCTGCAGTACTAGATTCTTGTTTATTTCTGTGGCTTTAACAGTTATGCTCTTAGGCTGAAGGGTGCGACAAATAGTTGACCTAAAACTCTCAAGACTCACAAGTCTATAACACATGTGCTATCCAGAAAAAGTGTACCAAGTGCAGTTGCTAACTCGTGAAAAGGTGCTGAGTCAGTTTCAGGTTTTGTTTTCCTATAAAATCACATTGTTATGTTCTGTGCACTAAATATTAGAGTAAATAATTTATGTGGTTGAAAAATAGTTGAGGTGGTAGTTTTCTCGTAGACGAAAATGTACACTGTATAAAAACCATTCTATGTCTCACCTCCATACATATAGGCCTATAACCGCAACGTCCTATTAAGACTTAAATCAGAAATTGTTCGCCAATAGCGTATAATTATTTCGTCTGTACGCTTAAAGCTCGAACATTAATGTCCTATAAACAAGGACGCATTAGCCATTTGTGAAGGCTTATGGCGATCTTGGTATTAAGCAAATTATTACAACGGTTTTCTGTATCTAGATTGGATTAATCTCTTTATACATTGTAAGCGAATGTCTTTGAGCATACAGCGCAAGATATTATCGCTTTGTTTATTATTAAAGTTACTCATAATTAGCCATTATTAGTCGACAATATCCTTCTTACAAGTGAACGTTAAGAAATGGATTATGGTATTCTTAAATAAGCATTTTACACTGTGCTACCATGAAGCTTAATAAAATAATTTCAAATTTTCATTCACCGGTAAGTTCGCCGGCCACCGATGTATCGCAGGGATATGTTGAAGTCAGTGAATTGGTTAATTCCCTTAGTAACTTGACTAAGCTACGGAGGATGTTGAAATATCAATACAATTTTATCATTTGCCTTAAAAAAAGAAAGAAGGAAGATGCAGCAAGGTTTAATGCCATTTGGCAATCAAATAGAATTGGTTGTCGCCAACTGGACGCGATTGACATTGACAGGTTACAAGTAACGTCACACAAGAGCGTCGGTGGCTCAATGATGTGAACAGTTGTCTTCCGATCGGGAGTGCAAAGGTTCAAATCCCGCAACGTACCAACCACAATACCCGATGCTCTAATGGTTCAGGAAAACATCGCGAGGAAATTCAAAGGTTGTGCGTGAAGTTGGCCAATCTGCATTGGACCCGCGTGGATGACTAAGGCCTATACACCTTTTACGGGTAGGATCATGCCCCTCGTATGAGCTAATGATATGAAACGTTACTTAGGAGTTAATAACAAAAGTGTAATTTCTATACATTTTCGAAAAAGTTACATCAGTGTCTATGGATTAGCATCGTAACGTTTTAAACACCCAGGAATCCCAGACGTGGTTGTAACGTCGGATTTATAATCGAAACCCCACTTAGGTCGCTTTCGTTCTGCGCGCGCGATATTTCGCTACTGGATATCTTATTACTGCATATCTCTCGGTAATACCACTGCTATTTATTAGATTGAGTCGTGAGACCGCTATCGGTGGCGGTTCAAATAAATAAATGCAAAATGCTCGCTGCCCCTTGTGCGTGTTGCCGCTACCGGTAGCTCGTGTATTTTAGTGTGAATCATAGTTAATCACCGTTGGGCTTTCAAGGCATTTTCTCCTATATGCGTGAGATAGTAAGGTAATTTGTTTTTTAGAAGGTGGTCGGTTCGTTACTGAGATGTCTGGGTAGGTATCAACTGCAGGGCCGATACCGTCATCTATTATCCGTTACATCTATATTTCTATTACATGTAATTGTAAAATTAGAGTGTCTGTTTTTAATATTGAAATAACCTTTTTTTTCTTCATGCATATGTATATATAAACGGTACGTATGCCAAAATAACTATTTTGAAATTTTTTGTCTGTCGGATTAAATCATTTTTGTTCTTTCTCTAAGACAGACCCCATAGCTTAGCTCGCTCCATTGCGCGTTGAGTGACTTTGAACTTGTGAAACAATCCCGCAGTCAGTGTCCATAAAAAATAATAGCAAAAGTCTTTCCCAAATAGTAGTTGACTGTATCACTTCTTAGGAGTCGTATACCATTTGAGAAGTGAGGTTAGTCAGCCTTGCAAATTGTAACTTAGGTTAGTATACGATTATTGTTGATAGTGACGAGCAGTTTATTGGCAAATTACACAATATTTATTGCCAAACGGCTATTAATTCTGCAGGAATGCAGTTTTTTCCATACAATTAAACTAAACGGCGATTGTCTATTGACGCATCGAGTTATTGGCACGAGACGTGACAGGCCATGTTGACAACTTATTAGTTATTAAGTGGACGATTGTTGATTGATTTTGTTTTAATTTATTTTTAATAAAAAACTTCAATAATGAGGCTTAGTTAATACTATAATGTCCTGCAATTGCTATTTCTAAGAGCGGCGGTGGCTCATTGGTGTGGACTGTTGCCTTCCGATCGGGAGGGCGCAGGTTCAGATCCCGCCACGTATCAATGTGATTTCGAATTTTCAAAATTATTTGTACTTTATCCGACGCTCTTACAGTGAAGGATCGTGAGGAAACCCGCGCACGCCTGTCAAGAGATTCAAAGATTGTGCCCGCAAGGACGAGTAAGGCCTAAACACACTATACGGGTAGGCTCGTGCCCCTTGGTGGCTGGGGACGAATGAGCTGATGGTGATGATTAAACCTCTCTGTTTGTCACAAATCACAATACATTATTTCGGGCATACAATACCTAATAGTTTGTTATTTAATATTGTTTGCTAAACATTTGCCTAATCACTCATTTAGTGAAATGTAAAAATCAAAACGACAAGTATGGATAAAGTAAATATTAAATATGTACTGCTAAATTTATTATTACATTTTCTTTCTCTGGATAGGTATGTGGCTATTAATGACCTACCATCCTTAGATAGAAAACGGGGACGAACGCTCCCCCACTACCACGTAATTGACGTAAGACATCTCTTGTCGTGACCACGTATGCTGCAGAAGCATGATCGATGGTCGTTGGAGCAGACGAATTCTGGAGTGAAGAGCACGTCTTAACAAGCGTAGCGTAGGACGCCCTCCGGCCCGATGGACTGATGACTTGCGAAAGGTTGTTAGTAAAGGCTAGACATGAAAAGTGGAGGATCAAAGTATCTGGCGCGGGGACCCAAATTTCTAGCATTGAACTGCTTGAATAGATCTCTAATAATTCATAAAAAAGTTATAGGTTTCTTTTACCTATCGTTATCTTCCACTTAAACGTTCCTTGCGTATCGCGTATGCTTCAGTTGCTTATAAGACTTTATGTGCCGTTTTATATGTCATGGATGTACACCTTTCTATTTCTTCAGATTAACGGCCGATGGTATAAAGCGCCATGTTTTGCGTATTTAGAACTGTAATTACATGACAAATCTTAATTGATTGACTTAGTTATTTGTCAACGGAATTTATTGAGCAGTTTCATATTAAATATGTTGTAAATCTTATGATAAGTTAGAGCTTTTCGTGCTGTTATTAGAAATGTACGGTACCTATACGAGTTTAATGCCAATGAAAGTTGGATTATTTACGATGCGTTTTATTTGTACTCGCTCAAGGAACGAGAAGACGTTATGTGAATGCAAATTAATATTTCGAGGCCTAGGAAGTAATGTTGGTTAGGTTTTAAAAATCATACTGATGTAATCATAAGATCTGTGACTCGCATATTCAATCAAAACCAAGTAATCGAGTATTTTTTAAAATTAATTTGAAATTAATAGTGATCACGGTAGGACGGCGCAAAAATAAGCGACTAATGCGCATTTGTTTTGATAATGGTACGAATATGTTAATTTTATTTTTATAGCAATTTATTTACTCATCTTTATCAAGCGGGAACCAAACTTGCGTCCATAGCTATTTTGTTATCAGCTTAGCATCGGGAACTTTTATTGTATTGACTTAAGACATCTTTTTTGTGTTTCTTCATTAGTGCTTATTGTAAGCGCAATGAACTCTTTGTTTATACCCACTATGGGTTACGGCCCAATCCTTACCCTATCCTACGGTGAGATGTGATACCCTACCATATTAAGATAGTAGTTGGTTGGTATATACTCTTCGGAGCACAAAATCAGCTCTTTTTTCAGACATTAAGGTGGTGTAAAGTGGGAAATGTAGCTCAAAGTGAATTTCACTATAAGATCTTCCCGTGAGATTTGTAATCTTGAACTGGATTACGCAACTATCTAAATTCATAGCTCAGATCATTAGACCATGCGGACAGTTTTTACCTTTATTTTAAAATATAAAGAATCGTCACTAACTTATCACGGGCGGTAAAGTTTCCGGTATCAATTTACAAGAGTCGATAGCTGTATTGATAAACTCCTGTTGGTCCTACGCCATTTGCATAGAGATTAGTTTGGAAATTACTTCCCACAGACTGTAAATGTGTTTGCTTGTGGCTCCTTTTAGTTTAAATAATGGTGGGTTTATTACCCTTTGATTGAGTTCAAGCTTCTGCCTAAAAAAGCTCAGGGTAGCTTGGGTCCCATAACTTTTATGTTAATTTTATGTTATAAAAAGTCTAACTTCAATGATAATCCTATTGTTTCAAAAATCTTATCATCATTGTATTGTTACAGGTAAAACTGAAGGGATTTGTCGTGATGGTGAAGAGGTAAGTTGGTAGATAAAACTTACCTAGCGAGTTACTATCAATCTGATTGCTACTTCAAACAAGCATTTAAAAAATTAATGTGAACAGTATCCTCGTTGAGTCAGTTTTTTAAGGTTGGCGGTTTAAAATGACATGGTTAGGGAATTCAGTTTATTAACTTAGCCCATAAGTACGTAATAACAAGAACCTTGACAGTTTGTTTTACAAGCCCTGAAGTTGGCAGGATATTAATATACGTATACAAAAGATGAGTGAATAAATAATACTCACGTAAGCTACTCTTGTCTCAGTAGACAAGAACGTCTTTAAATTTATTAAAGAAAGGGGTTATTTGATGTTTTTATACAGCGACGATGTGACTGAACATCTTTACTTTTGCTCTGTTAAAAGGATCTTGATCACTAGTTACATAGATATCAGAGGTGATTTAGCCGTCTAGGTCTGGTCTAGACATCAATAGTCCTTCGGGTGACTTAGACAATAGAAAATTATTGCACAACTACAACAGTTGTACAATTATCAATTTTTTTGCTGTTTCCTTTTTGTCGTTTATTTTACCACTTTTAGTATCATTACATTTTCTAAATAGATCTCAGAGATACCACGGTAGTAATTATGATATTTAATTAATAATTCTATTTTATAGACAGATCTCAGAGTCATATTTTAAAGCCGGAGTGACGAAAATACAAAACTTTAAGCGGGACGCAAACTATTAATTTGCTATTGTTTTTCCCGCATAACATTGGTGCGGCTTACTACTTTTATTATTTTACCTAGAATTCTCCTATGAAAAATGCTCTTTTTATTTATTTGGTGAAAACGTGATAAAATCTATAACCTAGTAGAAACATAACACAAATAAACCATGTTATGTACACCTCAAGCCGCGGTTCGCTCCCAATTATGCCAACCTATTTTATAGAAATTGTGCACGGATCTGCCATTTTCCATAAATAGCATTTAACGAGTGTCGGTTCTTATGGAAAAGTTATGGTGTGCGCTTACAGGTCGTTTTAGTAAGTACTTGCTACGATTGCAGGCATTAAACGTACGGCTGTTGTTTGTTGAAGAAAACAGACAATTAAAGCTGCAGATATGGGTAATGAGTTAAGAGCGTTGTTGGCTCATTGGTGTGGACTGCTGCTTTCCGAGGGGGTGCAGGTTCAAATTCCACCACGTACCAATGTCTTTTCGTAATTATATGTAAGTTTATCCGAAGCTCTTACAGTGAATGAAATGATCGTGAGGAAACCTGCGCACGTCTACAAGGAGATTCAAGGGTTGTGCGTGAAGTCGGCTAATTCGCACTGGGCGCGCGTAGACGACTAAGACCTAAGCACCCTCTAAGGGTAGGCACGTGCCCCTCGGTGGGGACGTTGAATGAGCTGATGATATGCTAGGGTTACAGGGAAAGCCAGTAATTTGGACATCTAATACTTGAACTTAAATCACCATCAGCTTTAAACGTTCTGCTGCAGGGAACAAGCCGTCTTACATAGCATAGCCACGGGGATATTGGGCCATAATCCACCCCATGCGGATTGGTGGGTAATAACGACATCTATATTAAGATTCTAGCCGGGACTGTCGGCTTCACGTGTCCCCCGAAGTACGGAATAGTTTTTCTTTTCGAACAATCGGGTGATCGAGCTGGAAAAAAAGTACAATGTGACTTGGAATATGCAGTTTACCCGTGGGAATCAAAGAAGAGAGATTAGACCACGAAGGCAGTTGTGGTAAAGTAAAAAAGCTAGTTTATTAAGAGGTGATGTCACTAGGATGGTCGGTGCATCGCGGACGTCCCGCACACGCCGGGTCGTGCGGCACGCCTGCATAATGCGCCCGAGCACATTCGAGACCTATTTTTGCTGTTGCGGGAGTGAATTTTAAATCGAACATGTCTTTATAAGCGTCTGTAGTTGCGCTTCACGTTCTTACCCCTACTATGTGACGATTTTTGGGGAAGCAGTGTTTCTGATTTTTTGAGTTCTTCGCAACTGGGTCTGGGTGAGTCTTCCCCATTTCATCATATATCTCGGTCCATCACTTTCGTCACACAGCATTCATTGTACATGATGTCAATCTATCGGCCTTTTCACACAAATGTTAGAAACATATTGATCAAATAGCTTACTAGTAAGGTTGCACAAAACACTCGTTTTCCCAAAAAAAATATACTGTTAAAGCTGGATTCCGACACAAATGATTACAGACATTGTCTCGCTGTTTGTGTCAATACACAGACAGGGTAAGTTCTAGACCTAAAGACATGCTTTGTTCGTGTTACGTTCGAGTGTAATTTCGGTGACCTTTACCACCTACAACCCTGAGATATTCTAAGAATATCTACACGATTGCTAACTTCTTCGAAAATAAGTCTTATGAATATGTGCATGACTGACTCCAATGGTACGGGTCTACCCTGTTGTTGCATGTAACGGTAGCTCCGTCCCGAATAATTCTATCGGCGAGCTTTGTTTTAGAAATTGAGAGGTTGCCGGATCGTGACGCCTCTGTGCTTCTTTGCTGATGTTTACCCGGTGAAATGTGTGCATTGCGGTTTTGGTACTTTGGCAACGGTGTGCGGTTACCTATTTCTATTGGAATTGTTGTGTTTTAACATCAGTTTATTGGATAGTCGTTGTTGTTCTCCTTTGTAACTGTTTACGAGATTCGTCGTGTCGCGAGGTCTTATGAGCTTAACTTTTTGTAATATTGTGTCTAGGTTTTCCACAGGAATTCTCGAATTGTTTTCAGCAAATACTTACATAATCGTGTATTTTTTAAATTAGTAATACAGTTTATTGGCTTGCCTTGTTGTGCTTCTTAACGGGATAGGTTGTATTATGAGGTCTTGTGAGATTTATATTTTTCTTGTGTGTTTCTTGCCGGCGAAGAAGTTCCTACTTATTCTGAACCGGTGGAAGAGTTATAAAAAATATAATAATAACAATTGGCAATTCAAAAGTCTGTAAAAGATTTATTTGAATCAATATATTTTGAGTTAATATTTTAAAATAATTATCAATTCAATCGGTGTAATAGACATTTCATATTCGCACGCTGGTGTACCTAAAATTCCTTCCTTTATTATCTGTTATTGTCTTAAATACATTGTTTTGCGAATAAATATTTGGTTTGATTTTTTAAAATTTAATTATATGCCTTATATAGAGCGTCGGTTGCTCAATGGTGTGGACTGTCGCCTTCCTACCGGGAGGGCTTAGGTTTAAATCCCGATACTCACCAATGTGTTTTTGAATTTTCGAAAATATATGTACGTTATCGGACGCTCTTACGGTGAAGGAAAACATCGTGAGGAAATCTTCATGCACGCCTGCGAAGAGATTCAAAGGTTGTGTGTGAAGTCGTCCAATCCGCACTGGGCCCGCGTGGACGACTAAGACCTAATCACCCTATACGGGTAGGCTCGTGCCCTTCGGTGGGGACGTTTAATGAGCTGATGATGATGATATGCCTATTGATGAATGTAGCATTAAAAGAGATTCATCCTGTAACAAATCTTGGGTACCTATATATATTTCTAATAAATTTTCGAATTGGTTTGGGTACCTATTTGCGTTGGCAACGTTCTGTAGGATAATTAGTAATCTAAAATTAAGGTTATTAGTGTTATTTAGTGATCGATCCTACATGTCTTCATTATGTGTAGCATTAAATTTGTTAAAAACAACAACATAAATAATATCTGTTTGCCTCATTTCCAGCATCGTTTTTATTAATAAACAAACCAAAGCATTGCCATGTCAGTATTCAGTGCCCTTCATCATCATCATCATCAGCTCATTAAACGTCCCACCGAGGGCACGAGCCTACCCGTATAGGGTAGGCTCGTGCCCTTAATACGTACTTATTTAAATGTCACCTTTAAGCCTGCTAAATCAACACAACTGTAGATAAATCCAAATGTACCTACATTGTTCACTTACACACATGTAATTCTAGTTTCAATATCACAGCCACAAACAAATTATTGTTTATTTCTTGTCTTTAAACCGTACGTTAGTCCCGACCCGCCCTTCGGACACACCTCCTATATCTAGTCGGTTATCTGCCGGTGCGATATTATGAACAATGTTAATCTTTTGTTGAGATATTTAATAACTGGAAACGACATAAAGATCAAGATAAACACTTTTAAAACCATTGCAGTGTTTACCAATTCTTAGTCCGTGGCTTTCATTTGATTTGTGATGGTGAATAATTAGACGTGTGGTTATAAAGAAATGACACTTCTAGATTGGCTTTAATGATGCAGAGGCACTCCAATTATTGCCAGAGAAATCGTGGTTAATTGAATCCCAATGCTGTTTGTAATAGCCTAGCGAGAATTTGTACGCGAGATTTGTTATTAAGATTACGAATGAGCGTTATTTCTTAGATTGAAATCGGTTTCAAGGGAATTAATATTTTGATAATTTATAAGTACTAGAAAATAAGAGTTATGGAAGATTTGTAGGTGTATGTAACAATATGAATTGTTTCAAATCTAATTAACCTTGCAAGTTACGGAGTCACAAAGTATTGCAACTTAATCAAAGCAATAGAAAAATGTCAAATGTGCAATTTCTATATAACTTTCAAAGTTTTTTTAAGTTAATACGTGGATTCCTCGCACTATTGTTACCCACGGGACCCTTAAAAAGGGCATGCAAGCGATACCTAGTGAGGCGTCGCCATATTGAAATAGGAGCTAGACGAATGTCGCCCATTTGTATCGGTCAGTTGGTCCCCTGCGACGGATACGGTGCTGCGTTTACACGACTTTACAGGGAAGTATTAATTTGTTAATTTTGAAATAAATCGGAGCATTGATAGTATCATGCAATAAGCGATTCTCATACATTTTCAACTTTAAATGTACAGGATATTGTTCACAAAATTCAGAAATTAATAATAAGTTACTTTCATCATCAGCTCATTAAACGTCCCCACCGAGGGGCACGAGCCTACCGTATAGGGTGATATTAGGCCTTCGTCGTCCACGCGGGCCCAGTGCGGATTGGACGACTTCACACACTACCTTCGAATCTCTTCGCAGGCGTGCATGAAGATTTCCTCACGATGTTTTCCTTCACCGTATTTATTTCGAAATATAAATAGTATATTTTTCGAAAATTCGAAAATACACTGGTACGTATCGGGATTTGAACCTCATCCCTCCCGGTAGGAAGGGGACAGTCCACACCACTGAGCCACCGAGGCTCTGCATAAGTTACTTTATTGTAAAGTATTTTTGGAGACCGCGTCTTGGGAAGCGTAGCGTAGGACGCCCTCCGGCCCGATGGACCGACGACTTGCGAAAGGTCGCTGGTGGAAGCTGGATGAGAAAAGCGGAAGACTGGGATGTCTGGCGCAAAATGGGAGAGACCTATGTCCAGCAGTGGACTGCAATAGGTTGAAGAGAAAGTATTTTTAGTGTTGGGTTTTTTATATTCATTCATTATTTCTCCTTCGTCCTGCGCTAAAGCGAAGGGAAGGTGAAGCAAGTCGACGGTACTTTGGACCTTTGGTCCTACAAGACACGTATTATACCGGCCACCAGCCAGTTAAATTTACCTATCCTGCAAGATACGATTTCTTTAGTTCTGACGCGAAGAACAAACAACATTTATGTATATTTTTCCAAAGTATAAATGATGCGAACGTTTTACATCACAAGGTAGGTTTTTACGAACAATTTATATTTGTAATAGTCATAAAGGATTAATGTCTCGTTACGACTCAGGCATAAACTCGAACTCAAATTATCTTTTTCCAAATAAATCGTATCGTACTCGTACAGATACTTTTTGTTTCTTAATTATTGTTATGATTTTCATAATCTTACTGTTTTTTTCCTTGTAAAGTTATTATGGTTACGTAAGTTTCTAAGTCATCCATAATAAATTCCTGATTTGGATTTAAAGTTTAAGCTGTTAACGTCTTAAGATAATTCTAAAGTTCAGCCTTACAGAACCCAAGGATTTGACGTTACCGAAGTATTATTAATTACTTATCGGGTTTGTTTTGTGTAATCTACTTAGAGAAAGGCTTGGGGTCGCCCGGTTAACTTTGTAAGTGTAACAAATGGTGGGGCCGCACGTTTGGTTTATTGTTTTAAGATGCCATTTTATAACGGTATTTATGTGATACATTGTTTATTTTGCTTAATAAATTAAATAGTTTCTATATTATTTTGTTGGTTGAATTTAATGACGCGGCTAAAAAAATTTCACAGACATTCCCGTAGGCGCCGTCTAGCACCATTTTTAGCAAGGAGCTTGTTTTGTATAACACATATACATACAAACTCTCAGTCCAATACAAACACAACTACATTGGTTTTTTGTATTGGTAGTTAGATGTCTTTAGTGTTTAATGAATCTATTAAAAAAAAGAATATGAGTAATCATATTTTGTCCGTTTTTAGTTCCCATTGCAGAAACAACTTGCTTAATTTGGGATCAAAAGACAATATTTAATACGACTGCTACAAAAAAATACGCTGGGATTTATTCCTGTGATACGATCTGTCTAGCTCATCAAGCCACAGTCGTAAACTAACATTAGCATATTCATTACACTGTTTCATTAATAGCAAGAAAGTCAATTATTTAAATTAATAGACTTTTCCATACTTATTCATAAAACAACTCAGTTTAAGTGTTATTGCACAAAATACTGCAATTGTACAACATATAAATATTAATGCAGTTAATAATGAGCCTGTTTATTTAACATTAATAATGTTTGCAAAATTTGTTCATTGGGGGTACATTTATTGCGTTTGATAAATGGTATTTATTTTCAAGCACTATGTTACTGGACTGAAAGGTGTAAAGACGATTTAAATCGTGACACACATAGGGCTGCTGTTTTTATATATAATAAGATGCAAATTAATTTTCAATTTAGTTTAAAGATTGCATCCTTATGTACAAGCATTAAAGAAAGGAAATAGGTGAAAACAACTTATTTGTATAAAAAAAATATATAGACCACGCTATGGTGTCTGCTGACATACATACAAACCGTATGTAACAACTGCTACATTGGAAGACAGAACAGACAGTTAAACCTGTCCTCCTCGTGATCAGCAATGTCGTAACCACTCAAGAAGTTCAAATATCGTAAATAAATATTTTACAGATACTTTTAAGTTCAATTAACCATGATATATTTTTTATAACTCTACCACCGGTTCGGAAGTAGTCTTCGAGAAGAGCCGGCAAGAAACTCGAGGCAAAAACGGAGGCGTGATGCTAAATATAATATAAATAGTTTGGACATAATAGAGCGACGTAGTCAAATGTGAGTAAGCTCCTTAAATGAAGATAAAAAACACAGAGACACTTAATTTTGTTTCGCATAAATACAGTCAATGTGTTAACTATAATTTAAGTGATGACAACCCTAGTAGACACCCAGATTTTGCACTATGTCCTCTATATTACTGCAAGTTGTGTATTAGGCGATAGGATTTAGGTTGAGTTATGAGATTAAGCGGGTTTCGCCTGATTGTTTCTGATTTGAGACCGCTTATGGTCCAAGTCCTCTTACATTAAAACATATTCAAACATATATTGTAAACAATTTTCAGTGCCGTTGTGGTGAATTACCTAGACGTGGGTGAAATGTCTTAGCGGGGCCTCATAAGTTTTTTATACATTTGAATTTTAAAAACAAAATTAAACCTTTTTGAGTTCATATTTTTTGACATTAATCTTGAGAATGCTACAGGATATTTGTCGAACTTAATTCTTTGTAAATCATTTTCCCTAGTGAGTACGTGCGAGAACTCTTTTAGGCGCAAGGCCCCTTAAGGCGTAAGGCCGTGGGCGGTGGCCCGCGTCGTCCACAAATAGTTACCCCACTGCCTATTTTGAGTGGACAATAGAGTTTTATATCATAGTACTTACTATACAAGTTCGGGTTCTTATGTCTTGGTACAAGCGCGCGGTGTCGCCGGCCCCGCGCGGGCGGTCACAGCGGCTAATCGGTTTAAGTAATGTTCATTAATTAACGTCCGCGACCGTCGGATTACCGCGCCCGCCGGATGTCCACCCGCGTACAACAATATTTTGTCAACCGGGGCCTGCATTGGGCTCTGACATAGTAAGAGGCGGGACAATTAACGGTTTTACAGAACCCGCCATGAGGAACAAGTCATTGCGCAATGATTTTATTTTAAAATACTCTTAATAGCACTTATAAAGATTGCCAGTTTTGAAAATTCTACGAGTATAATCAAAATCTTAAATTATTTTGCCTAATATTTTATGTCTTCTTAATGGCATTTTATTGGCGGTCAGACTCCAGTTTCCTTTTGTTTTTCCCGGTAATAACATAAATTTATACGTTGTTACAGTCAATATAACATCGATTGCCGTTTAGACGCAGACGCGTTCATAAGAGAGCGTCTTGTAAAATCCCGACCTCAAAAGGAGGTTCTCATTAGGTCCGTATGATTTTTCAATTCATTATTAGTTTCCCGTCCCAACATTGCTTATATTTAATGCAATATTGTGAAGTCGACAACTTTCGTCTTTCCGTAAAAGTTCACATTTCATTATTTCATGTATACCATAAATCGCCATAGTTTACTCGCTCAGCGGCCTAAAGCTCCTTAACAGCTTACAGCTAAAGGTTATTTACAGTCTCTCAGTAAGGAAGGATCTCTAAACAAACCGCCTATTGGATGGCATCAGACATTAATCGTAATTACAGTGATGAAGCGGTTTCTTGTCTATTCCTCTCAGTAATCAATTGTGGTGTATTATGTAAATGGTACAGTAAGCGCTTAAATAGCTTTGACGAAGTTATTGATCGCTTCTGTTAATACCGCTTTAAGTTCGTAAGTTATAGATTTAATTTTATTTTTATCTATAGATTCTTGTCAGTGAGATTGATCCTTATCATTGGTAAATTTGTCTTTGTTTTTAAATCCAATTATGTCGTGTTTTTGTGATCAGGAATTTCATTGTAATGTAGCGGGGAGTAAATAAGCAAGAGAGATGTAATAGAAAGTACTTACTGTCTTATGACAACAGTAACACCGGCAGTGTCATTAGTATCATTATTGGATATAACAATATACGCCCTTTTTTAAAAGTTAACGCTCCCTCAGAGAACGTATCAAAATAGACGAGATTTTGAAAGAATTTGTTACAATATCTCGTCAATGGTAAGACAAGATAAATAGCAACCATTTGTTTCAACTGATTGGGCAATCCAAGGGATATGTCTTGGCTGATTGTTTTCCGCGACCCCTCAGCCTTCCTGAATAATGAGATCCTCAATGTCCGGAGATAGCCAATATTCCGGGTCACCCTGATACTTGTAACGTAACTTTGGTTTTCTCTATCAATTCTTTATTCAGTTGTAAATAAATTGTGTGGCATTGAGTACAAACTTAAATTAAATTCATATAAACGTCCTAAGTATCAAGACCATTTAATAGTTGAATCTTGAGCAATACCAAAACAGAAGACACCGCATATTAATAGGTACTTAAGTTGTAATTTACTTAACTCAAAACTTCAAGATCTTCGTATGTTCTTATAACGATTATCTTAAAACTCGTTCAAGACCAATTATAGACCAATTTTTAAGGGTTTACCAACCAGAAGATACCACTTTTGCTCCGAACTTAGTCAATTTAGGTTTCATAGAGAGACGAAAATATTGTAGTTACATCAAAAAAAAATATTTAAAAGTTTATGAATTGTCTCTAGAAGTATAAGGTAGGGCAGATTTAAATTTAAGCTATAAGTGTAAGATCTTAGTAAGAGTTGTATTTACTAGCAAATTAACTTTTGAGTTATTAGTTCTAGCCTCAGTGTAATAAATTTGTCATTATAATGGTCTATTAAAATGTGGATCTACCATTATTTAAATATCACTCATCTCATAACACACAACAGTGCGGGTGATATTTTAAACGGTTTTTGTCATATTTCACCCCAACGCGGTCCATTTGTTTGCGCCGTGGCCCGTCTAGGATTTATACGCTGGGAACATTATCTGGTGTCTTGGTGTTACTGCCACAACATACGATACATACACATTAACGGCGGTTTATTCATATTTTACCCGGCCTAACAGATTGTTTGTAATAATTGGACATGCGTCAGGCGTGTCACGGCAATGCGCTCATACGTTACGGCCGGTGTCATTATGCCAATCTCGACAATTGAGACTTGGAGTGGTCGAGCCGGGATGATCTATGAGTTTGGATTATGAGATGCCGGCGCCGCTGTTCGTATTAGCGGTGGTCCACTTTGACTACGTTATATTGTTAGTTGGATCGGCCTTGTGTTTTTGATTTTAAGTGGCTTGCATGAGGTAAATGTTCAGGTCCCTTGGCGACTTTTTCCAGCATTACAGATATGCTTTAGGTGTAGCTGTAATGTTTCTACGCTGAAGGGTCAAACAGGTATCACGACTCAATTCGTGGCCCCTTATTAGGATCCATCCAGATTGAATGCTTGATTGCTAACTTTTTTATCAAATAACCTAGATTTGCAATTCCTCTGGGCAAATAGTAAAATACGAGCCGACAGACAATGCCGGGATATCCTTATTTAAGTTTTATGCTTATTTCACTTATAAATGATTATTAACTTATAAATGTAAATTTAAAGACTCTTTGGAATCTTAAGTGCAAAGAAGCTTACAATTGGTTTAATAGTTAGGTGCTAAAGGAAAACTGGACGCATCTGTTTTTGACCAATTCCTATTGATTCCGAAGTAAACTTCGGAAAGAACATTGAACGCTGGGAACAGACACAATAGAAAATCTATTGAGTCGTGTGCCTTAAGGCGTCATTGGTGGTCAAAGGGTAATACAAATACTTTTTCTACATTAATTAGATTTAAAAAGTTAAGAAATGATCGAATCACTTTAAGATTTAAATAATTTATTGCAATGTTAAGTACATGATGTCGTAAGATTAAAAACCTGGGTGCTCCACCAGCGCAAATTTAAACAAAACAAAAGTGCACGGAACTTTCTAGACCAAAAGCAAAAATGGCTGTTAGATATACGTATGTAAATATTATCGCCGCGTAGGGCCCGCGTTCACACCCACCGAGCGGCGTTTGATTAAGAACGGGCTAATGAAATTAATAACCGTAGAACACTGGCGTCTCCTTCGCTCTGACAAATGATCGCGTGTAATTTCACACGGGACCTCAATAATGGCGCGTCGAAGCTAACATCCTTTATGGTTGTTTGTTATATGCTGTGTTTTGGTTTTTGAAGTAAAACTTCTTAAGGCGCGACTAGGGAGTAACTTGGAGTATTTTTCTGACGGATGTAAAGCAGAACTGTACCAAAATCATATCAGTTATGCTTCACTAAATTTTGTAGTCCCATAATGTAGTCTTTATTACTAAATTAATACTACACTATGGGGTGGAGGGTTGATAACCTGAGATACAGGGTACTCTAAGTTCAGGTATCTGCCCACCAAATTAACTAAATTTTTGTTAACAGTTAGCTCTTGTAACTAAATGTAATTGGTGAGAAACAAACTTTTTATTAATATTATTACTGCTATGTCGAGAAAATAGGTGAGCTTTTAATAATCACGCAGATGACCTTATACACGGTGTTTCTCATGTGAATCGGCGACATTCTGCACTCGTACACAATTAATAGCCAATCATGTCGGCCATATCAATTTGTTGAGAAGCATGTTAGATTTATTTACTCGTCTACTTCACGAAACACATTAAAGGGCTCGTAGAAATGATGGTTAGATAGAAATCTATTTAACGACGCACGATTTGCAAGGTACGATGTAATCGTATCACATTTGCTCACAACAACCACCCGTGCTGTTTCCAACAATTACTATGTTGAAGGCGCTGAGATTTCCTATATAGAAGAAATTGGAGTGCACACGGATGATCGTTTTGTAAAAGTTATATTTTTTTTACATGCATATAAATCTTAAACGGATTTAAAGAGTTTATATCTTTTTAATGTACGGATTTTATTGAGGTGTGTCCCCGACCGGCTGTGTTTTTATATGTGCGGAATAATTTATGATACTATTAAAAGATGTGTGTAAACAAGTGGTCTGTTTTGTACAAGTAATTTTCGTTGTTTTAAAAACTATGCCTTCTTGTGATTATTGTTTTATTAAGTAATATATGATATTGTTTGTATGTATTATTAAGTAGTATTGTATTAGTATATCCTAGAGCGGTTGTCCGCGACCGCGACGCAAGGAAACAAGATCGTCGCTAGGGCGCGGCGCGGGCGCACAGTCGATAAATCTGCCGCACTTAACTCGCAACCGGTAAATAACTATGGGATTTCCGCGTGCGAGAACGCGATTCACCCGAGCATAAATCTATGCCCATATTGTGATATTGTGTTGCCATTATGGCCCCTCGGAAGGCTGGACGTCACATAAATACACGGGCACTGTCCGGCTAAGCCTCCGCTCCTTCTCAATGGCGTCTGTCCCTGACGCCAGCCGTTTCAATATCTCCACCTGACATAAAAACTTGTGGGCTCGGTGGCTTTCTTTGGATAGTAAGGTTGCATTCTAATTTGTTGATGCTGCTCGGTTGTGTTGCATTGATGAACACAGTGCAGATATTTTTTGATAACGTTCTGTTTATCGAATTAATAGTAGTTTTTAGTTCTGATTATGTTAAGTTTATTAAATGTTTGGTAGCATTTCAACTTTGTTAAAAAATATTAAAGTTTAATAATGGTACAAACTATAATTCTCGGAATTTAGTCAAGGGTTAAGAGTTATTTTATGACGTATTGATGGGGAGATTTCTCACGAACTACAAAAATGTCCACATTTTAATAATAAGCTGGTCGTTGATCTGTGAATAGTTCAAACATGTTTGGGTACTCCTTAATTTCGGTCATAGCTCTGAAAAGACCAGTTACGAGATCATTCTATTGGCGCGAAATTTATTTTTATCATTGACACCGTGTGCAAACAAAGGGTTACAAATTCCCAGGGCAGATAAATAGAATGCAGGCCAATTCTGTCATCGAGGTTGCCTTTGCACGTCCTAATAGGGCAGGTATGCGGCGATGGCGATCGCGCCGACGAACGACCGATGCTACACGTGTTCCAAGCGAAATTACCATTATTATCGATCATCTCGCGCCAGCGTCTGGTAACGACCCTCAATAGGCTCGGGTTTGACTCTTACGAATTTTATCGCGGTCTGTAGAGAACGCGATGCGCCGCGTTCCGTTACACTGACAATTTCGAGGCTTGTTTATTTTGACGCGATCGCGTATAGATGTTAGGGGTCAACGTAATGGAACGCGTATTTCGGCGGTTGGCAATCCGGACCTATCCCAATGTCTGCTCGAAGGCAACAAATCCATAATATAGAGAATGAGCTTTCGTCTGCATGTGTACAGCAGTCTCGTGCATTTCTCTCAATAGATCAGTAATGGTTTGGTATAGCTGTTTTCAAAGCTGAACGTTGAGACAGGCAGTGAAATGCATTTTGGATATTGCGAATGCATGTTTCCGTCATATGTTGTCTGTGACCAACAGCCAATTTGAAGTGAAGCCGCCATGGCTCACTCACAATGGTCCACTTCAAGGACTAAGTGCCGAATCCAACCCCATTAACATATAAGTTGTTGGTGCTGAGGTTCTCATAAAGGTGAATATTAGCGTGCTATAGTCAACAGATGTCGATATTTGTATTTCGAATAAATGCCTCTTTCTTTCTATTAAATGGGTTGTTTACTTGACTGCTAATATATTGCATAAAAATGAAAAAAAAAATCGTTTAATCGCTCGCCTCCAGAGTGCTGTTAACAACAATGATAGCCCCTTCTTATTACACACGTTTAGTGCTTCACAGAAAATTGAATTGTAATTGCGCTCTAAGAGAAATGCTAAACGGCCCATTCTTTCTTGATTGCACGTTATGTCGACGAATACTGGTGTGCTTAATAGGCGCTGGTTGATGCTTATGGCAATTATTGCATATTAACTGAATTGTATTCTCGGTACGCTCGCAATTTGTGTTATCATTAAAATCATTATTTCTCATAGGTGTATCTGGTGTATGTGTGATTTATGTTGTGCATTCATTCGTTGTGTGGCTCGTTCTGTGCGAGTTATTGAGACCGCTTTGTTACTCTGTCATGTTGATGCTAATTTTATTTACTATCCGTGAAATTGGATGGCGAATGCCCTTTGTTCCAGCACTATGATAATTTGTATTGAAATGTTTAGTACATAATAACTGGCGAGTGTTATGATTATTACCGCAAGAAATGCACAGATGGTCATTTCGCACTATCGAAGCAATAAAATGGTGAAAGAGTCTATTCGACGCTATAACGACATTTTGCTTTTATCCTTATCTTCTTTTCCAGGATCGTATGTTTGAATGGGATGTATAAAAAATGGTCTCTGTCGACGATATCATATTGATAAAAATATATCATAAGAACTTTTATAATAAATACGTCTCGAATTAAACAGTACTTTCAAATCGTAGGTCTATACCTGAGCTCCTATTGGCGAGACGTTTCAAAAAAGGTTTGTTTTTGTAAGATTCCTACAAGTAAGTCGTTAGCGTAGTATGAGTTAAGTCCACTCAAAATGTACTTAAACTTTATGAAATGTATTATTAGTTGTAGTAAGTTTTTAAAAAAATATTGTTTAATTAATTAGATTGTCAAATACAAAAATTCCTTTATTCAATGAAGTCTTTAAAAACACCTTTGAATCGTCAAATTAATAATGAATTATAAAACTAGTTTGAATCTGCACATGGTTTGGTTAGTTGATTCTACTGAGAAGACTCCGGAGAGAAACTCGGTAGTTACTCCTTTCAATCTCCAATTTACACGCATTTCAACTTATCCATACAACGGTTCCGGGTTCGATCCCCGGGCAGTACAAACATTTGAGTGCATGAACATGTCTGTTTCTAATGGGCTGGGTGTATATAAGTATGTTTATCCGTTGTTTAGTACCCATAATAAAGGCTTCACGCTTAACTTGGGGCTAGATGGCGTGTGAATATCAGTGGATATTTATTATTATTATTATTAATACATCTAGTGCTTAACACTTTGACCGTCAGGATTCCAGACAAGATGGAAAATTAAAATGGAAAACATTATTTGACTTTATAGTAAGTTCGATATTCCCCTTAATTGGCTCATTGACGTCAGCTAATCTTGTTCAAAGACTGCTAAATGTGTGAAAGCCTCTGTAACTAAGGAGGCTAACTGCCACCTAGAGCCATTTAAGTTCAGTAGAACAGCCAACAGGTTGGTAAATCACTAAATCGTCGTTAAGTCTTCTTAGCGTTTGGAAGACGCCTAGATATCCTTGTTAATAATTCTAAGTAAACCTAAAAGGGCATTGGGAAGTTTCGAAGTGTCGGCCGTTAACATTATGCGTAGAGCTCGGCGTGAAATGCGAGTGTGGATTTATTGTCATGACTTAAGCTCTATGTTACTTGTAAATGGAGTTACTCGTTATTGCTCGTAAATTATCAAGGCCATGTGCAGTTATTATGTGAAGGAAGCAGACGTAATCAGTGTCATTTTTGATGTGATTCTTTTTGTCTCTTTCTAACCTCATCACTTAACCAAATATTTGCATCGAGCATTCCGCAATTTTCAAGTTAGAAAGCTCTTCATTGAAATCCTGGTTTTTGCTCATTAACACAAACTGCCTGCTTATTTTTTATAAACCCACCACCAGCCAGTTAAAAATGGGGTAAAAATGATATGGAGATATTGGATTTTTTTACACATTTTCTCCTGGCCCCTAAAATTTAAGATGCAAATTCGTGTGGACTACTAACTACTAATCCTATATGAAAAAAAATGTTTAAAGTAGTGTATTAAATTAATATTAATTTTCGTTTCGAGCTCTATTCTGTGTTCTATGGCAGGAAAAGGGAGTAAGTGTTACCCCGAATTTGACGCTAGCAAAGCCGCAGGCTAAAGCTAGTAACAAAATATATTTATGCTCCAAAATATAGTTCATAATTGCTACAGTAAAAAAAAAAAGTATGGACATAGATTGTAAGGAGTAACTACAGTATTTAAACGGGTGTTTACTACATTTGAATAATACTTCACACCAATTCGAACAGTAATAAACTTAACATGATTTGAAAGATTTGAAAGATCTCCCAAAGTGTTTACATAAAAGCACCCTCCGGTGCACTGAGCGATCTAGCTCGTTCGTATTGTGCTAATATCGCGCATGCATCCCATGCCGTGTCCAGTTTACGCTATTTATGTTATTGATAAACTTACACGACCGTCGGGGCTGTAACATAAATCGTTCCACTTATCACGGTTCGTCTTTACCGTTGGTGAATGCGCGCGCGCAGATTCAATACGAATTATTTAACACACGGCAGCCGTGTATGCGTTGACCTTACACGGCTCCCTGTAACTTGTCCGTGGGTTTGTATACGGTGCGGTGGTGCGTAAGATGACGCTTTTGCCTTGCCGGTATTGGTGATCAGTATTTGATTGTATTTTCAATACAATTAGGTGTTTTTCATATTTTTGTTTTGTTGTCGTAGTACCAATGCGTATTGGTTGGTCAAAACGGAAATCAAGTACAGAAAACTAAATTGCAATATTACCAATCACAAATTCTAAATTTTAGGATTCCAAATGTTTCAGTATTCCGATTTCCAGCAATCCGATATATAATCATTTTGTTAAAAATCTGACATTTAAAAGTCCTAAATAATGACGATTTTTAGAATCGCGAATACGAAAATATCTACTATCTAAATAAAAATTCGAAATATCATTAGTATGGATTCCGAATGTCAAAATGACGAAAAAACTTAAGTTAATTGAGTGTAACTAAACATATGTATGTTGGCAAGTAAGCCAGCGCTGACTTTAATCAGGTTATTCATCCATCTTGTTGGTAGACACCATACGCTGCATTTTCCGGTACGCGGTCTCTTCTCAAGAATCTTTCTACCCCGACGGCCATCGATTCTCTGGGCTAAGTGTCCTGCACGCCTATATTGCCTGCAGTTGTCATATAAAATACATATTTTGCAGTATTTAATGTTAAAAAAAATAGGCCTTATTTTTTACAAATCACGGAAAAATGATTGTTTAATAAAATAAAATACTGCTAGCAAAATATAACCATTAAATAAGTTTTAGGGCTACGCATTCGTGTGGGAAGGTGGATAAATGTGCCTGCTATATTTAGTGCTGCGATTTCCACTGTTTTATTGACTTTGTATAACGCTAGGATGCGATACTTGCATAACATTTCATGAAACCAGCACCAATAGAATATCAATTTCTCTATTGAAATATGGGATTGGGGGCAACGTAGAGATTTTCTCTCGTTATTGGTAAACTGTTTTATCGTTTGTTTATTTTATTCATTGTCGGTACGGTAGATGTTTTCTATGTCACTATAGTTAACTGTATATAGTTTGAGGAATTTTGTTTGATTTTTTTTTGCTATAAGTGAACAGGACGGTTAGCTCTGTCACAGTACATCGCCCTGCGCCCGCCACACGAGACAACAGATGTCAAATACCGGTAATTTTAATAGTTGCAGTGCCTTCACTTTCAACACAGAAGTGCAAAACACTCCTACTATACGGGTGGATATCTGGAACTGCGGTTGTACCTACGACCAATGATACAGAATAACACTGCCTACCACCAGTAAATTATGAGAATTTTAAATTTAGATTACTACGAAATATATTACAGCGCCCGAACAGCTTTGTGATATATACCTATGTTCAAATAGTGAGTTCAAATCATAGCCATGCTGTGCGTAAGGCTTCTTCTTTGCAATAGGACGATAGGCGAGAGTTAAAATAAGTTACTAACCCTTAATATAACATTATAGTAACCATAGAAAGCTTAATGAAAATCAAAATATATTCAATATATAAAACACAATATTAACTTTGTATTCTGTTTTCATTTATTAAATGTTATTCTTATCAAGTAGAAATTATCCAATGAATCGTTTAAAATATGAACGCGCACCTCAAGATCGAGCTTCTTTTGACATGAAGTTCAGACCGCTAGAGTTCTAGTAGGCAGTTACAAAACTCTCTTCATCATTAAGATTACTAGAGCATTGGAAATGCTTGTTAAATTAATATTTTATCTTTCGATCTAATCTTGTAATGTTATTATAGTCTTAATTGCGGTAATCTTTAATTAATGTGCCACAGATCTCAATCGTACGTAACTGTACCGCGATAGCCCGTACTAAATCACGCCTATCCCTCATTAGGGCAGGCGGTACACCAACTAAATCGTTAATATAGAACTATGCTGGATTTAGAAAGAGCTCCTATCGCACATATTTTGATAGGGCTAAATCAAAAGTATTGAAACAGAAAAGCGTGACTTTCACAATTAGAACAATGCAGTAATAAATTTTATGGAAATAAGAATTAATTTCATGTTTTTTTTTGTGCACTAGTTATTTCATTATGAAATGTCTTCCAACAGCCACTAAAAGAAAAGGGCGAATGTAGTTTATTTTCAGGAAAATTTGTGTTAAAAACAAATGCTGGGATGTTTCATGGGTAGGAAGAAAAACCAGTACACTATGATGATTTATTTTGAGTTTACTTATTTGTATAAACATAGAGAATTCGATGTAAAGATTCCTTTAACGTTAATCTTCATTTTAACACAAAAAATAATTTTATCCAGTAAACTAGGCTTTTTGTAGTAGGATCATGCATTTAATAAATAGGTATTAGAGAAATCTAAGTATAAATAATGTAATCGATAAAATATTGCATCAACGATATTTTCATGTACTTGTTTTATGTGAATAGTTTCAATTTAATTTCCAGTTCAGCAACTAATAATGCACTTTCTCGTTTGCGATAATTATAAGTGCGCAACATCCACGACATTTTCTTATCTGGTTACCCTTCGATCGAAAGGTAACAAATCGCGGGAGGCCGTGGTCCTGCCGTGGGAACCAGCAAATGACATTTTACAACTCAACCATAGCATATCAGCGGTTGTTGCTATAATTAGATCGTTACTCTAAACGTGCACTCATTATTTGCCGCTCTATGGGACGGACGCGGCCGTGCCAAATTCTGTGCGTGCTTTCACGAGGGTGTATTCTGTAAAAAGATTTTAGATAATAAGTTTATACGAATGTACTCGTTTTGTGGCAAATGGCAAAAAACGGAACCCTTATTGATTCGTCAAGTCTGTCTGTCTTCTGTCTGTCCGTATGTCACACCCTTTTTTCTCCGAAACTATAAGCACTACACTATTCAAACTTTCAAACTGAATCTCAAATTCTTTTTTCTTCGTACTAATTCTCTTTCAGTGTTATGTTATGCGCTTCTGCACTTAGAAGTTCAGTTTTAAAAAGTTTCGACATCCTTATTTATCATTTGGTCACAGTTTTTGTTTGTAATAAATATTGAATTCATTTCTCTTGTAATTGAACTTGTTGCAAACAGTGCGGATTGGCTGACTTCACGCACAACCTTTGAATCTCTTCGCAGGCGTGCGCAGGTTTCCAAACGATGTTTTCTCTTCACCGTAAGAGCGTCGGATAACGTACATATATTTTCGAAATTCGAAAACAACCATGTATGTTGTTTGATATAATTAGAACGTAAGTGTTCATATTGTTGCGGCACTAAACGCGATTGTGCCAAATTCTGCGAATGCTTTCGGCGCTTGACCACTAACGATCGGATTGTTAAGCTGGGAGCAATTAGATTTCGTATAAACAACTACGGCTGAGAATAATCGTTGATACCTAAATTCAATTGCACGTGCTGTCTAAATTTATTATTACATTATTCACAAAAACATACGAAACGTGGTCAATAATCGACACTTGTATGAAATGGAAATTGCAAGTCATAATCGTATTAATTAAGCATTAAAATATGGAAAAAGTTAAATAGATTTACCTGAATCTATAATGTGAGCAAATCCAAAAGACCTATTTGATGAAAATCGGTCTAACTGATAGCACAGTGCGGATTCGGCGACCTCACGCACAGACACACCCTTTGAATTTCTTCGTAGGCGTCCTTCACCGTAAGAGTGGATAAACGAATACAATGCTCGAAAATACATTGGTACATACGTGGCGGGATTTAAATCTGCATCCTTCCAGATCGAAGGCAACAAACAGTCCACACCAATGTGCCACATATAATTGCTTATTTAGTCGTCTACGAAAATGCAACAATTTCAACACAAATTCAACTGAAACTTGTATTTGGTATTAAAATAGCGTAAACTATTAAACACGACGATATTATAACAATTATGTCGGATAACGAGCGAGATAATGAATATTACATTACATAAACGCCATTTAGGTATAACAGCCAGTATGTTCAAGGTCCACTCTGATATAATTGACCTTCTGAAGAGCACCTCCAGCTATCATCTAGCAAGCATCTTTGTAGTTTTTCGGTGCAATTATGTTTTCGTTTTTTTTAAATTATAGATCACAGGATATCATTTCAAACTAGAAGAGTAGCATGTATACCTTAAAATCCAGCTCTCTTAAAGTTATACCTTAACTGCGTATTATATCTTCATTTAAATGAACCGATTGGTAATTGTATTTAGATGGTGTTTGTTTGTATAATTATTTTACCAATTTATATCATACAGTTTACGTTCATTACCAAACAAATACTACCTAGGTAATGGAGTGTCTCTTAACATGTACCTGTTACTCCGGTTACTCCCAATAACTATTTTTAACCAATAATACTTTAAAAGAGTATCTTTGAATAGTTGCACTTTCACCGACAACTACAATCGTAGACTTATTAGTGTGACTTTCGCCAGTTGCAATATTTACGCTATAAATTTGTAGGAGCGTCTCCGTCCCCGATAAATCCAGGCACTGTTAACTTTCTCATAAGCGAGATGGGCCCTGATAAAAACCTATTGGTGTCAGCCTCTCAGATTGTACGGGGCGTACCTAAAAGCGCATGTACTGTACCTATCGCGCAGACACGGCCTAAACAAACAGTGCTAGGTACCGGTCAAGCCATAAGCGGCAAGCGTCGTGTGCAATAGGTAAGAAAGACGAGACTAGTTGTTATTTGCTCAAATTCGAGCGAGCACTAAATACTTAGAAATACCTGATTTAAAAAGATCAAGCAATTACGACAGATACCGACATATAGAGAAGTGAAAGTTATAATCTTCGATTAACGACGGCATAATAAAAGAAATATGACCGATGTGATCCTTGAAATTAAAAAATATAACATTTGTTTTTGGAATAGGGTGATTTATTATGTAATACTTTTTGGCATACAGCCACATGTCCGCCAGGTAAAGTTGTGAAGGCCATAATTATGCGGCCAACAGGAAAGTCGAACCAAAAAAAAGTTCGCTGCTCCTGTTGTTCATGGTATAATCGATCACACCATTGTTAGTCAGCTAATCTCTACCTGGCTTTAAGAATAAAGTTTTGTTTGTTCTCTGGTATTGCAAGTGTAGATGGGGGACGTTGTCATTTACCATCAGATGAGCCGTCTGCTTGTTAGCCCGCTATCACAAAAAAATATGTCTTGAGTCCCGAAGAGTGAAGGCTGGAACCCTTTACGACAACATAGTAACGAATCGCTCGTGCCTTGGGCCACTACCATCTTACCTTTCACCGTCGAGAGATATTGTCCATGCGGCCGCGATCCCTACGCCTCATTACCATATACTGCGCCCGTGACAGCATCGCAATTAACTATCTGTTTATTGTTGTTGAATTATAAACGGCATTGCGTGATATCACTCCTGGGTATGGTCGTGCCGTGTAACTATTAGGGTTGAGGCTTTATGCTGCTTTAGCTCTGTCGTTGTTGCTTACTCTTGACAGACAATTTAATATTGGAAGTTAATAAAATAGTTTTACTCCGGCTTAAAAAAAAGCAATCAAGCATGAGGCTGAAACTGGTAGTAAAATTCTAGCAGAAAATATGTCCCTGGCCATCGCATTATCAAGTTACCAATATTTTAGCGTCAATCTCACCCTTTAACCCGTAGGCCATCTGCGACCAACAGCAGTAGTCGAAAACAAAAGCTCTTTATGCCAGAACAGCTTTTCTTACATACTTTATGAGCATATGACATTCTACTGCTAGATTGTAAAGGGTGCTTGGAGATAACATCTTGAGCTTTAGCTTCAAAATATTTGGTTCTTCGGCCGTGTGTTACGGCTTCCGCGAGAGGAGTAGGTGTGTTGACAACTGTATTCTGATCTATTGTCAACACACAGCGAACATCATACTAAAGCAAAATGTTGGTATACGAGTACATATGTCGCAGACGATCTTATAAGTTCTACTTCGGGTATATAATACGTACGTAGAAACGTAGTTACTAAGTTTGTGTTTATAGTTTATTCTACACGCAGAATTCTACGGCATTATTAGTTGCTGGCTATTTTTTTTTCCAATCCAATGAGAAAATACTCGATTACTAAAAGAAACATTATTGTTCAAGGCTTCGGTTTTAAAACATTGTTTACTGTCAAGGTAGTAAGTTATTATACACTTAAACCTATTATACATAAACCTACTATTAACAGTAGGTTTATAATATAATTGGTAGGTATAGTTTATTTGTAGTCCTAGTCTACAATTTATACTTAGAACTCTCAGTATCGTTCCAGTAAAAAATTACGTAATCACTTAAGCTTCAAATGATGTGTGTTACCGTAATGAGAGTACACGTGTAGACGCCGGGGGCGCCGGCGCGTGCGCTTTCCTTGCCATACATGTCTTACGTGAGCCTTATTGGGCGAACTCTTATGGAGAGATATACTCAAATGGTATAGTTAACATTTTCTACTTTTTCCACTGTCTTCATTAACAAGCGATCGGAGTTATCATTAACTAGATGCTTAGCAAATATGAGACAGGTTATGGTTGAAAAGTCTGTTATTTCACAATAATTACAATAAAACAATAAAAACAATAATTGTAATTATTATTGATTAACAACAAAATCAAATAATACAACTCAGTGTATCCCGTATTTAGTTCCCATTGTTCAAGTTGGTGGCTTAATTTGATGCCAGATATCCATTTATTTATGATTTTATGTTTATGATATTAACCGTCAATACAGCAACGGCCTTCAGACCCCCATGTCTGTTACCACCATCTTTTAAAACATTAATATTATAATAATACTGTTTTAAGATATGGTGGCAAGCCCCCAGAGCCTCGTGAGCTTATCAGCAGAAAGCCAACATATAAGGTTGACATGAAAATGAATATTGTAACCGTAACAATTCGTAACATAACAACAATGTTCAACGAATTTCAATAGTAAATAACATACATTTGATGTTTGTTAACTTTCATTAAAAAACCATGAATTATTACAGCTCGCAGGATTGGCGATATCTTGATACAGTGTATGCGTGGTTTATACGGCAGGTGTATCAATAGCGACAGGGATATTTGATATTTACGATTCAGCCAAGGTTGTAACGTCCGCGTCTTATACCAATTCTGCAGAGCTTGATTTAAAACGTGGATAACTGAGAGTTGCAAAGTTTTAGGTCAAATAGATATTGCTGAAGTCAGGGATATTGGAACACAATTTTTGTTTATGGTACTTTGAGTCTGTTTGTCAAGTTGGTTGTTTGTTCTTGTCGTTGGTTTGTTATTTGTAATGTTTAATATATAAACCAACAACATCAGAGTGATCTACTGCTTAAGTGGCCGTAAAATATTCGTATTCTGTTCATTATTTCGTACATATTGCCGTATTAGTTGTATTTTGTTTTGCTATTTTAACTCTAAGGTTTTTGAGTTTACCTTTCTAAGAATAAGTTTAGTTAAGGCATAGCTTCCTGTTTGATTAAATATTTTCTAGATTAACAAATTGTATACATAAACCTCAGTATTTATATATTTAACTGAAGTTAATGCACTTGAGTCTATCTTCAGGAAAATCATTCGTAATTTGCAGCTTTGGTTCCAGCAATTTTGCCTGATACAGAGTCGCTACATTTACGAATGTTTTACATACATATGCATAATGCAAATAAAGTACTAATTGCTAGAAATAAAATATGTGATTTTCAATTTATTCGTTTTTCAGTTGGCCGTTAGTATTGCGCATCGCACATGCTCCACGCCCAGTCTCCGCGCGCAACAATATCGCACCTGCGCCGGCGCACCCGATCATTACCATTTATCTGCGCGCGCGTTGCTCCGGTATAAATAATTATTAATAGCAATAATAATAGTGAAAACGTTATTATTAATTTGTGTTATCGAGCGGAAAATTTGTTAGTTGAATATGTAAGCTTTTGATAGATGTACTTTGGTAGTAATTATTATAGTAATAGTTTTCTCAAGGGTCACTTGTTGTAGGCTAATGGGTAGTACATTTCTGGAATTAAGTTGATTACCCGTAATCGATGAACCATCACGGATCGAGACATCCGGAAGACTTCGGACAGTAGAAAATCTTTTTTCAGACGTCTACTGGAGATTCCGAAACAGGCGAAGCGGTACGAAATAATTGTTCCTACCTGTCATCTTATCTGAAATACGAATTGAGTCATCGAGAATAAGACCTAGATTTTTATTGTCATGTAATAATAATCAAAATAATAATTATTTACATGAAACATGGTACAATTATTGGTGGTAATATATTCATAATGTAGTGACTATATTAGTTTCGCCAAATACATATATGGAATGCAAAGAGTTATATGAAGTTTTAGACTATTCCATTTGGGATACCAAGCCTATGTCAAAGACATATGATGTAGTGCATCCTGCCGAATCCCGAGCGGCGTTCTAGCTATCAGCCAATACGCTGATCTAGCCCCCCTTGAGGACCATATTCGTCGGTCGAGTGCCCTCCGAACTGTACGGATAAAAATTGAGAGATAGATTAGATCCAATTGCCACCACTCCTTTTCTTCCCGCTGGTACTGTCAGACGCGGCTTCGAGGCAAAATATTTGGCAGGGAACGGTAGCAGTGATCGTTTTTTTTGTTGCCAAGTGTATAGGGCGGTCAAGACGCTCACCTGATGGTAAGTGATACGCGAAAATCTATTGTTTGTGACGCCTTAAGCGTCTCTGGTAGTTAAAAGGTATAGTTAACTCGAACCACTTACCAAATGTGGAGATTATGACAAAATACTTCACCATAGCAAAGCAGTTCCAGCAGTGGACTTCCACGGGCTGATATAGTAAGTTGAAAGTTGTCCTATGAAGGTATTGTCATTAAATTGTTTAAGTCCATTATAGTACCTTTTTTCACTTATCGTCTATTCCATCTTCTTAATGGATATTAAAGCATATCGTTGATAAACGTCACATCACCGATGATACTCCGAGTGTACAGGTTTTTAATGCGAATCGTGTATTAAGTAGGTGCTCTGAGATAAATTTAATTTTTTCCTAACATAATACTAACCATAAATCAGTTTGACGTAAAAAGCATTTGCTTTATAACGACGTTCATTCTCAATAAATTTTGTTCGAACGTAAATGTCAATTTAGTTTACATTGTCTACGTAGTAATGTTAGGCCTGTCTGGTGTTGTTGCAAAACCAAATAGATTTAATGTTAGTGCCATTGTTCGGTATTTAAATCATCCGATCAGCTGATTACGGGCGTTCAACCTTTCACGATGTCTTACCGACATATTGTTAACCACGTATTCGCTACGTAAATAGTCATTTGTATGGTGAATTAATGGGTTTCATGATATGTCGATAATACACATTTGTATTGAGGGACACGTAAACTATTCTGAAATGATTTCTAAAATATTTGGCTTTGTTTAGGTTTGGATTCTTAAAATAGGGCTCCTTTAGAATTTTCACAAGTTCACAGCGCTGTTATAAAAACTGTCTGTTATAAAAATTGCCTTTGCGTTGGAAAGTGTGAAATATTATAAAGATTTGAATAAATGAACATAAGGAAAGCATTTTGGATTTTTGAACGATTGATAATTACGATTTTTTTTAAACGGACATGCGGGAGGTCTTGGACTAAAATTCTGTACGAGTTGAGATTATTATGAGATACCTAATTTAGAATGTGCAGTATAGGAATTACTCGTGGCGAACCAGAAGCTAAGACAGAGTTCTATTCCAATATAAGTATCAGGAATAAGTAAATGGGAATCAACTTTTAGTCTTCGTTTGTGTTTTACTTAAGTAACTATGCTTTAACCCTACTTAGAATCCTTAATTTTTTAGGTTGTGAGTTATTAAATTCAACAAAGTAGCTGTTTCTATAACTATATTTCAATTATCTATGAAAATCTAGTATGATCGCTTCTTTTTTCTTTTCATTTCAACCTGTCGCAGTACTTCTGGACATAGTCTCTCCTATTCTAAGCCAAATAACACAGTCACCGTTTTGCTCTTGCTCATTCAGCCTCACAAGCAGCGGTAATGTATTCGTTGTGGAATCGTACAATTCCTATTCTAAGTGAAATTTTCAAACTGAATGATTATTGACATTGACTTTGAGTGCTGTTTGGAAATCGTAACAAGTGTTCGAAACTGAAGACGAACAGGTACAAGGTTTGGAGTTTTTTAACACAATACTCATTGGTACGAGCATAAGAGGTATCTTCTGCGAGCGGCCGTTCGCCTATTAACATATAACATAGTGTGACAACGATGAGTTGCACAATATATTGTTTTTCGAGCGGCGCGGGCGATTGTCCGCCGTAGCGGGAACGCGCGTCTGAATTATGAGTTAATTAAGAAATGTCTTGCGCGGAATATCTGTAGGTTACGTCGTGGTTGTTATTCGATGAGCAATGTAATTAAAGAGTCGATTTAAATCGCTGTGTCATTTCCGATAGTTGTTTAGGTAAATTATTTGTAATGTTCAAATTTGACAACCCATCTGGTGTGATAGTAGAGACGTCAGCTATTATATGAAGACTGCACCCATTCCGGGTTTGATCCCCGGGCAGTACATGAGCATGTCTGTTTGTATTGGTCTGGGTGTTTCCTATGTATAATATGTATGTATTTACAAAAACAGTATATAAGTATGTTTATCTGTTAAGTATCTATATTTAAGGGTAATGCTAAGTTTGGAACTAAATGGCGCTGTAAAATATCAATGGATATTTATTTGATATGTCCGCCTTTTTTGTACACCTTTTGTTCTGTCTTTGTTTTCACTTGTTATGTGTTTTATGTGCAATAAAGTTTTATTATTATATGTTATTTTTTCATGGAATGGCAAACGAATAGACGATTCTTTTGATGGTAGGTAAGTGTTTCTCAACCCATGGATATTTACATATTAACTTCGAAAAAGCTACGAATGCGTTACCGACCTCAAAAAACGAGAGTAAAAGAGATATGGGGAAAGAAGGAGTAATTTGATCTCATATAATCAATCACTCGAATGAATCAAGTGTATAGGGCGGTCAAGACGCTCACCTGATGGTGATACGCGAAAATCTATTATTTGTGACTTAAGCGTCTCTGGTAGTTAAAAGTATAGTTAACTCGAACCACTTACCAAATGTGGAGATTATGACAAATACTTCACCATAGCAAAGCAGTTCCAGCAGTGGACTTCCACGGGCTGATATTAAGTTGAAAGTTGTCCTATGAAGTATTGTCATTAAATTGTTTAAGTCCATTATAGTACCTTTTTTCACTTATCGTCTATTCCATCTTCTTAATGGATATTAAAGCATATAATCGTATGATAAACGTCACATCACCCGATGATACTCCGAGTGTACAGGTTTTTAATGCGAATCGTGTATTAAGTAGGTGCTCTGAGATAAATTTAATTTTTTTCCTAACATAATACTAACCATAAATCAGTTTGACGTAAAAAGCATTTGCTTTATAACGACGTTCATTCTCAATAAATTTTGTTCGAACGTAAATGTCAATTTAGTTTACATTGTCTACGTAGTAATGTTAGGCCTGTCTGGTGTTGTTGCAAAACCAAATAGATTTAATGTTAGTGCCATTGTTCGGTATTTAAATCATCCGATCAGCTGATTACGGGCGTTCAACCTTTCACGATGTTTACCGATATTGTTAACCAGTATTCGCTACGTAAATAGTCATTTGTATGGTGAATTAATGGGTTTCATGATATGTCGATAATACACATTTTGTATTGAGGGACACGTAAACTATTCTGAAATGATTTCTAAAATATTTGGCTTTGTATAGGTTTGGATTCTTAAAATAGGGCTCCTTTAGAATTTTCACAAGTTCACAGCGCTGTTATAAAAACTGTCTGTTATAAAAATTGCCTTTGCGTTGGAAAGTGTGAAATATTATAAAGATTTGAATAAATGAACATAAGGAAAGCATTTTGGATTTTTGAACGATTGATAATTACGATTTTTTTTAAACGGACATGCGGGGAGGTCTTGGACTAAAATTCTGTACGAGTTGAGATTATTATGAGATACCTAATTTAGAATGTGGCAGTATAGGAATTACTCGTGGCGAACCAGAAGCTAAGACAGAGTTTCTATTCCAATAGTATCAGGAATAAGTAAATGGGAATCAACTTTTAGTCTTCGTTTGTGTTTTACTTAAGTAACTATGCTTTAACCCTACTTAGAATCCTTAATTTTTTAGGTTGTGAGTTATTAAATTCAACAAAGTAGCTGTTTCTATAACTATATTTCAATTATCTATGAAAATCTAGTATGATCGCTTCTTTTTTCTTTTCATTTCAACCTGTCGCAGTACTTCTGGACATAGGTCTCTCCTATTCTAAGCCAAATAACATAGTCCTCCGCTTTGCTCTTTGCTCATTCAGCCTCCACAAGCAGCGGTAATGTATTCGTTGTGGAATCGTACAATTCCTATTCTAAGTGAAATTTTCCAAACTGAATGATTATTTGACATTGACTTTGAGTGCTGTTTGGAAATCGTAACAAGTGTTCGAAACTGAAGACGAACAGGTACAAGGTTTGGAGTTTTTTAACACAATACTCATTGGTACGAGCATAAGAGGTATCTTCTGCGAGCGGCCGTTCGCCTCATTAACATATAACATAGTGTGACAACGATGAGTTGCACAATATATTGTTTTTCGAGCGGCCGCGGGCGATTGTCCGCCGCGTAGCGGGAACGCGCGTCTGAATTATGAGTTAATTAAGAAATGTCTTGCGCGGAATATCTGTAGGTATACGTCGTGGTTGTTATTCGATGAGCAATGTAATTAAAGAGTCGGATTTAAATCGCTGTGTCATTTCCGATAGTTGTTTAGGTAAATTATTTGTAATGTTTAAATTTGACAACCATCTGGTGTGATAGTAGAGACGTCAGCTATTATATGAAGACTGCACCCATTCCGGGTTTGATCCCCGGGCAGTACATGAGCATGTCTGTTTGTATTGGTCTGGGTGTTTCCTATGTATAATATGTATGTTTTACAAAAAAGTATATAAGTATGTTTATCTGTTAAGTATCTATATTAAGGCTAATGCTAAGTTTGGAACTAAATGGCGCTGTAAAATATCAATGGATATTTGATATGTCCGCTTTTTTGTACACCTTTTGTTCTGTCTTTGTTTTCACTTGTTATGTGTTTTATGTGCAATAAAAGTTTATTATTATTATATGTTATTTTTTCATGGAATGGCAAACGAATAGACGATTCTTTTGATGGTAGGTAAGTGTTTTCTCAACCCATGGATATTTACATATTAACTTCGAAAAAGCTACGAATGCGTTACCGACTTCAAAAAACGACAGATAAAAGAGTATGGGAAAGAGAAGGAGTAATATTTGATCTCATATAACCTCAATCACTCGAATGAACGCGCTATTTCACGCCAGTGTTCTGAGAGGCTATGACTCTGGTCAAGCTGGCATGACTCTCCTCTTATGTGAAATACTGAGTTATCAATAGGTATTTCTCTTGTTATGAATATTATAAGTTCTGAGCAGCTCATGACTTTACCTGTTATATGTGCATCGAGGTTTAGATCTGGCGATTTGTATCGACACGCAGGGTCTCCTGTTTAGATGATATAGGGTAACAATAGAATAGTACGGGATTAAGTCCGGTTAAAGATTTGAGGGGTTAATTGATTCAATTTATGCATATCATTTGAAATTCAGCAGATCGCTACAGCTTCGTTTGATTTATAGTACCAGTATAACCTAGAGCAAGTAAAGACTTTTTAATCATGAAAACATAAAAAATTGCAAGAACTGTTTACTTGAGTAAGTAGAAAGTCTGAGGAAACCATACCGTAATAAATTCAAATATAATTTGATGCATCGTGCTTATAATTAAGATGTCAGCGGAAATTATAGTTCAACAATTATCTGACCGGGACCCTTAATTCTAATGCCAATAAACGCAGTGGCAACAGCGATGTGCGACGTTTGCGATGCTTTCTAAATGCGTAAGATTATAGCAATTTTCTATAAAGATCTCCCACACTTCATGAGGATGACAACTCCTTCTGAAAAGTTAACAACTCTTGCTCTTGTCGAGTTTTTGTATCAACATTGTTGGCTATATCAATAAATCAACTAATATCCACAGACATTCAGACAGCGCCATCTAGTCCCAAAGTAAGCATTAGCCTGTAATATGGATACTTAACAACGGATAAACATAAAGTTTTTTTAAATACATAGTATTATACATAGAAAATACCCAGACATGTTCATGCACACAGATGTTTGTACTGCCCGGGGATCGAACCCGGTACTCTCGGGGTAATAGCCGATGTTTCGACCATTAAACCACATGGGACGTCAATTTATTCCAGGTTTTTTGGATTTTCTGATGGTTTTTCTGGCAAATGGTTGACATAAGTTATCGGATCGGATTTTCATTTGCTTACCAGATGGAGCGATGACCAGGTTATGGTGAAGGGGACGATTTATTCACCGGAGATCCATAGTTACTGCTTTTAGGCTAAGCAAGATGAAATAAAAGTGAGCAGGTAATGTTCCCAAAATCAGATGGTCGATGGAATCGTTATGTGGGTGTGCTGACCTCGTTTGACCTCTGACCTCAAGAGGTGCAGTGTTCAAGAAATGAGTAATTATTTTCCGTCAACACTGGCCTGGGTACGTCACGTCTATCTTTAACCTATTGCAGTCCACAGATGGACATAGGTATTCGCCTTATTACACCAGATATCTAGGTCCTTAGCTTTCGTCATCCAGCCTCTACCAGCGACATTTCGCGAGTCCTCGACCCAACAGGCCGGAGAGCGTCCTGCCCTACGCTTGCACGTCACCTTTTACTACGATCAATATCAATTTGAAAATATTCAATTAGTTTTAACTAATTTAAACGTTTAATTATTGCAATTAACGAAGACTTGGCGTACTAATAAGTTTCCATTTCGTGTTGGCTTGAGATAAGTATGAGATTATCGTCGAACATGCACGTAATTAGTGTGTCACTGCCAGCCTATACGAAATCTTTATCTACAGCCCCATCACAACACTGAGGCATAACATGCGCCGAAAATAAAATGAAAACAAACTGATTATTATTAATGAACCTCTTCGTTTGCCTAATGGACTTTCGCCGTCGTATAAACAATTAACATTGCGAGATTTCGGCATCGTGTCGTGTGACAGTGAGGCGTGTACGTTTTTCGAGTGTTAACATACGCATATATCACAGTTCGGTGTGATACACCTGCTAGCTCCGCCTACTATTCCTCGACCCCTCCTGCCCGTCTTTCGCTTCGCCATCATCAAGATGCCATTCCACGGTAAGACGCCGGCTGTGGCGGTCGTCGATGTGGTTTGTCTGATCTCTATAGTAACGTGAATTTAATCGTGTGCAGTGTAAACTAACTTTTGGTGTTGAACAATTGATTGTTATTTTACCACAAAGTTGCAGTTGTTCGAATTTGATGTCATGTAAGTCTTTAATTTCTTTTTTAAAAAAAATATATTTTTTATACTTTGCAAATTATGCTTATAAAGACAAAGTGTATGCGATTTAGATTTAAGTAAATCATATTTTACTTTCCGGAGTAATTTGAGTGATAAGAACGTGGTGTCTACAATCACGATACCAAACTAGCTTTAACTTTGTAAGTTAGTTATAAAGGAATATAATTAAGTTACGTAAAAATCGCTTTACAGGAGGTTTTATTAAAAGCGACTCCTTATATTGAACAAGTAAACGACAAACAAGGGAACGAATCTAAGATAAACACGATGTAAAGGTTATTTATTAGTTTCGATAGTAAATGTTTAAGTGAGCGGCAAGCAACGTCTGAAATAGTAAATAGATAAGAAACAATGTCCCCAAATACTTGTTGCTTCCTTGTGGGCGGGGCTTAAAGAGGTTGACAAGATTTGTACGCACGCGCAAAAGCCGCTTTTTTGAAAATTTTACTAAAGAAAGTGTGTGTTACCGTATATGCGATATGATTTGAATACAAATCTGTATGGCAGACTCGTTATGAGTGATGCCTTCAAAGATATCTCCCACGAAAACTGACAATGCAATACGGCACCGGAATACAGTATTGTTTTAAATAAGACACGATGAAGTTGGGCAATTCTTGTGTAAGTTGGGTTTATGTAGCGTGGAAATTTGGGAAACTTATGAGATTCTTAAATTGTTTACGGACGTTCTAAATTTAATTACTAATAGGATGGTAATGATGGTATTTGTTGAACGAAGGTCGCCTTACAGCTTCAACGGGCAATTGTCAAGCTCATAGGGCTCTTAATCTCCTCGAATATGCGTCCTCGGAATGGAATCCTATATACTTGTTTATATAACTCGTATTGAGAGTATTCAAAAAAGATTTCTGCGCTATTTGACTATAAGGCACAGTTCTCGGATGTTATGAACATCGTTGTAAGCGCTATCACTTTCTCCCTCTTCAAATAAGGCGAAACATCAATGACATTTGCTTTTTAATGAACATTGTTAATGGGTCCATTGACTGCAGTAAGCTGCTGTTTTCAGTTGGGTTGAAGCATAGCACACCGGGATTGCGTTGCAGGGTAAAATTTCTCGGCTTCGGCTTCTTACAGAGCGTTATTTTGATTAGTAAATTCACTGAAATACGGAGTTTTGGTGGTCAGCACTCTTATCTCATCTTATCTCATTTTGTTTTAAACTTACAGCTTCCTTGTTAATTGCTATAATAAGTCTCCACCTATAATAGTCGATTTATAGGTGGAGACTTATTATTAGCATTGTATTAAACATACTATTTTTAAACTAGAGAACTAGGGTGATTTTTGTAAATATTTATGCTGTTAGTCTTCGAAAATAAATAATAATAAATAAATTTAATTAATTAAATATCAAGCTTATTTGCTGCTACGCCAAGTACTTACTAGGTACCTGTGTAAGATTTAAAAATAAATTACCTTAAATTCTTAGGTGGTTTCTTAGTAATAAAATAACTATTATTAGTCTTAGACGTCATACTATCTTTTTTTACAGAGGCGTGTTTATTCCTAGAGGAAACAATTTACTTTCAACGATAAAATACTGCTGAAGTTTCTAAATAGTGCAATCTTTGGAAAAGTTGCCATTTTCAAGTGTTGTTTATTTGAGGATCCTTTATCAAACGAAAACCGAATAATGTTCCAACTTTAAAACTAGGTCGAATTGGAATTACTTGGGTGGGCTCGGTCTATCGTCGACCGCATCTTGACCCAACGTCCAGATTATGTCAAAAGCAAGTATTGAATGAAAACTGTAGACAGTATGAACACATGCAGACTGTTTTATTCAAGCGAATAATACACAAATCAAACATAATACGGAAACTTGTTAATGATATTTTGATTAGTGCTATTTGAGTCATACAATTACATATTTGAGTCAAACAATTACAAAACAAAAATAGATCAAATGATAGATTTTTACAATGAGAAGTAGTTTTTCGTCGATTCATCATTAGAAACTACTGAAGCTACTGAACTACTGAAACTACTGAAGCTACCTTTATTAGATTGTACATTTGAATTCAATGGAATTATTTAAGGTTCTGGCGCCCATACAAAGTAAATAAGTCACAAACTTATTTAATATAATCTTTTAGTTTTTAATCTAAATCTTATAGATGGTTTTACCAACCAACCTTTTGTTGTTTTCTCTTGATTTTTAGAATAGATGCCTTATTCTCAATGTTTAAACAATAACGTAGGAACTTATAATTTTTTGTTAATTTTGTAATGACATTATGAATCCAATCAAATTATTTTGAGGTTCCAACCATTACATAATTTGTAACAAATTAATCGTGTTACATTCCATAATAACCAATTGTGACACGACAAAAGTCTACTCATACGGTCATCATAGTTTGCCGATTCCTTATTAGGCCCACACATAACAAAAACTCAATTTACCTTAACCTGATTTTTTAAAATTATGTCGCTCTTATGCTTACATTGTGTATTCCTCATAGCGTATCATCGTAAACTACCAAACACTGTTGTCAAGTGATATGTAACAGCATGCGTAGCAGCGATATAATGTATGTTTATTACTTTTACGAGTGCTAATGGTCAATAATGCTCACGGCAAGACGCCTTTTGTGCAGTGGCGTGCACAGAAATTATGGGATGCAAAGTGAGTGACACGAATCGCAAAACAATAAATAATTTATATGTTGTAGAATTGAGTGCTGTTGACAGCTATGGTTTCAAATCTGAAGAGGAAAATGGGGGTATAAGTATTGGTGTAAGTGGGAAACATTTAATATGTTAGCGATTTTCTGAGTTGTGTAGACGTACAGGGTATCCACTACTTATTTTTATAGTACATTTATAGTATTTTTATATTAGTGCACGCAACTTCTTGTGAGGGTTCTTAGGTGAGCGGAAGCGATGTTACTTCACGTCACAATTTACTTCGTTTCTGTCCATTTATTTGATGCTATGTTTTTTATACAGTGAATAGTATGGCCAGTTCGTTCACCGAATGGTGACATTTTTTTCGAACTGACTACTGCTGCCGGCCGCAGATAGCCTTTACAGCTTCACCGGGCAATTGGCGGGCGCAGATGGCTTTCAGCCTTAAAATTTACACAACGAGCTTAAGGGCGTCCCAGAGTGGGACTCGAACCTCATAGAATGGTGGCATGCTTGCCCGTGACAGACGTAGTTTTGCAGGTTAATAGTCATTATTTTACCGCCAATACATCCTAGATTTAAAGTCTCTAGTTTTATTATGGAAGGTCTTAAAAATTAAGAAGGTTTGTTCCCTCCGCTCTAGTACATAGATAACATTGTTTATCTTAACTAAACAGTTTGTTAGACATACGTAAACATTGTTTTTCAAATCATAATATATAGTTGTTTTTGGATAAGTATAATTGTAAAATAGGTGATGATAAAACTTGTAACAAAAGAATAGATAAAATGTCAGATCACATCATCATCAGCTCATTAAACGTCCCCACCGAGGGGCACGAGCCTACCCGTATAGGGTGATTAGGCCTTAGTCGTCCACGCGGGCCCAGTGCGGATTGGACGACTTCACACACAACCTTCGAATCTCTTCGCAGGCGTGCATGAAGGTTTCCTCACGATGTTTTCCTTCACCGTAAGAGCGTCGGATAACGTACATATATTTTCGAAAATATATTGGTACGTGTCGGGATTTGAACCTCAGCCCTCCCGGTAGGATGGCGTCCACACCACTGAGCCACCGACGCTCAATGTCAGATCACAATATACCTATATTATATTTTGCATTTTTTCCAACGTGTCGTCTTAACAAATCAAGTCAATTGTTCAATGTAGGCGAGAGTAATATCTAATATATGGAAGTGTATACGTTACGACTGGTCAACTACCATAATGTGCTCCTGGGGCATGCCACGCGGGGTGCTGCGTAGGCGCCGGGTGTCATGCGGTGTAAAGTGACCTTGTGACTGAATTATGAATTAAAATTAATTCCCTGAATGTTATAAATAACATGAATATACGATTTCTTAGGGTATTTTCAGACGTCTGTGGTTGGCGGCGAGGTAGAGTTGATTTTCGTTTATTTATTTGTTTGTAAATATAACTTATTATATTATATAGGTACTCAATGAATTGTTTGCGTTCCTCGATTGGAAATGATTATAAACGCATTAGTTTTCACATAAAAGTATAGAAAACAAAGTTAAATATAATAAATTGAACATTAATCACAAAAACCTAGTCGTCTATAAGTAGGTTAGTTGTTTAAATTTAATATCTTTTTAAAAAAGGTTTTATAATGGTGAGCCCGCGAACAATCTTACCAAATAATATTATTTAAAAAAAACTAAGTGACAAATTCAGTACCTTATCTCCATTTCCACAAGGCACACATTAGCAGTAAGACATCTTTATTTCTCCAAACAGAATCGTCTCTCCATAGTTTATAATCTAATTCGTGGTCAAACGTGCGACATCGCCATACGTACGTTATTGCAGTTAATTAATCACGAATGGCTCTCGCATTTCCGTTACTCGGCTGCAGCTGACGGGAGCATACACTTCCAGTAATGGACTTGGAACTACGAAAAGTTCTTCAGATTTTGGAAACCAGTCACCCACGTGTTTTTTTCTGCAATGAATTATCGATGTTGAATGCAGGTGGCCTTTACAGCTTCACCGTGAAATTGGCGTGCGCATATGGTTCTCAGCTCAAGATAGCTTTCAGACCAAGCAATTAGTAGTGCATTCGGTCGAATACCCACTGACACTGGATGGGATCCCACCAGCTCGTATTGAACGGCGCAATCGGTGATGACGACGATATCTCTGAGCGTAGCGACGGTTGCCATTGGAGGCTGGAGGAGGAAACAACGGCGGATCCAGGGGGAGGGTCATGAGGGTCATGAACCCCCCTGAGCTTTTTTTAATTACTATACTAACGTACATTAAACAAAATACGATATAAGTTCTTAACTTGTCTACTACTATGGGACCCCCTCCTGGCGTCAAACCTGAATCCGCTCTTGGGAGGAAAACGGAGTACTAGAATATCTTACGCAAAAATATTGGACACCAATTTCCAGCATTTGACGGCAAAAGATCAAAGAGTGATGTATTTCATTGGAAAGATCTTTGTCGTTGTGTGCAGATGTTGATTTAATGATGTAAGGTAGATAGTTGCTCGGTTCATTTACGATTAATACAATCCACAACTAAGTGTGTGGGAGAACATCTAAAAAACGTTAGTTTAAATAATATTTATTAAGTAAAATATATACGATATAATATACTAATCATACTTAAATGACTGCGTCATACTCATTTGTTTTCTAACTAATGACGCGTTTTGTTTTCGCCGTTCATGTTACACTTCTGGTACGGTCGTCAAAACTTACAAAGCCGCTGCGGAAACGTAGGTCCCAAATAAGCATAGATTAGGTCTATGAGTCCCTCTTAATCCGTTACTGCACCTATCTCAATCAAGAGCGCGTGTGCTGGCATGTCTTCCAGTCTTTAACCCTTTAACTAATAGCGGAGACGTGACTAATATGTTCGGATCTTGCCCGTTAATCTGAGATCCCTGGGCTCGCCTGACTTAATGTGCTGTTGATTGTATACTATTCTCACCTTTATTGCTTAAGCATAAGCAGCTAGACTGGCTTTAATACCAATAGAGTCGTTGCACGCCGCGCCACTCGTATGTATGACTTCGAATTGAGATCGTGATTGATGTGTGTGCACTATGTAAATGATTGTGGCTCGATATTTCGTTGGGCTATTTTCGCACTTGTTTGATTACCTTATTTAATTTCTGCGTTGTCTCATATTTCATGCATTTGGAAAGAGATTTCTTCCACGAGACCAAAGCGGAAATCATATATATGTAATAGGTGGTAGACTCGATACTGAGTCGTCTAGGTAGGTACCACCGCAGTGCCAGATATCATCCCGTGAAACAGGAGTGTTATGCACTTTTGTGTTTCGGGATGAGGGCACTGTAGCTAGTGAAATTACCGGGTATAAGAGACCTAACATCTGTTGTCTCGGGTGACGGGCGCAGTGCGGCATTGATGGAGGATAATAACTGTCTATCAGTTGTTGATTTCCTTTAATGCCGCTCTGTCATGTCTGGCGTATTACTTACCATCAGGTGAGCGTCCAGACCGTCCTGTACACTTATAACATAAAAAAAACGTATCAGTTTATGGTACCAATCGAGGTACCAGTCGAAAGAAATTACCGTTTAAAATCTGCGAATAGTTTGCTAGCAAAAAGGCTACCTATATTTGGCTAGTGTATTTGTTAAAATTTGATTGATGCAAGACACTTTAATTACTATTTCAAAAGCAAACTGCTATAAAAGTTTATAATTATGTGTGTATGTCAACGACCGATTTGCTGTAGCGGTTCAACAGTTCAGCTTCTAGTATTACTGCACTGTAGGTTCGCGTTCAATTCCCATGCAGTAATGTGCATTAAAGATCAGGACGCTTCAGTCTTGTAGGCATATTAAGCATTTTATGAAAAAGGTATTTGTATCCGTTGTTTAGTTTCCTTATTGCAAAAATCTTTCAGATTTAGACTTAACGACTGTCTGTATTTTTATTTTAATTCTCTTAGATAATTGACTTGTAATATTTTTTCCTCCAAAGATACATGGCGCATTTGCGCTCTGCTTGATATTTATTTATTCATCTCAAAATACATTAACATATCATAATTCCAATGCGATAATATTACAAAGTAGCAGTTTTAGTTTAATATAAAAAAATACAAATACAATTTCCATGACAAAAATAAACATATAAGTAACATATTGTTAAAGTAAAAACTAGTTAGACAAACAATATAGTTTCCATGATTGGATCGATTTGATTCCGGTCTCGGATCGACGGGAAGTCTTCAATTACGTTTATTGTTTCTCCCATTCGTACACGAACGAGTTTATCTCACCATGTCTTTAATGTCTATGCATGAGTAACATCCGCTAACGGGGTACATCTGTCTGCATCTCATTCGCAACTTATCGCCTTGTTGATGTCATACTTAATTATTGTTTCAATGTTATGCTTATCTCCGTTCCATTTCGGAGAAATATTCTGTATTCTCGCCATGCAGTTGCTTAGCGTATACGGGAACATATTTCCTTTTTTTATTCATTTATTTTCGAGAAGGATTCTTTTTTAAAATTTTTAACATAAGGACACCTGTTTATTTACTTATTAAACTTTATAATTCATACTAATTATATTTTTAATTTTTTTTTTCATGTTTAATACATACCCTTCTGCCAACTGTTTACTCCATTCAGAGTAGCTATTTTGAAGAGATCGCTATTTAGCGATGAGACCGCCTATTTGTATTCATTTCCAGTGTAGAAATCTTGTAAAGTGTTTTATTTGTGTGTGCAATAAATAATTTTCTATCAATTTACGATATACATAATAATCAAACTCTATTGCGGTTTAAGATTCGTCATAAATGGCCGCTCATTGATTTCAAGACTTACTTCTCAATAAGATTTATATCAATGCACTCTATTCATTCGTCTCTTTCGCCGGGCAATCTATCTCGTGTTCGCATTGAATTATGTAAATGCTATTTACAGGATGGTCGTTTAATTTTATTCGTCCAATTTACGGTACGGTTAGAGCCGAATTTGATTTATAGTTGTTCTGTTTATGTATGACGTATCGCTGCGGCTCTTTATAAGTCTGTTCTTGGTCTGACAGGAGATGGATGTCTTGAGGCGAGTTGTTCCTTATTGCTGTCGTTTGTTCTTGAATTTATTGGACACGAAGTAACGGTCGCTTCACTTTGGACCCTTCGCAGTGTTGCCACCTGAGTTTTAGAAATAGAGCTTTTTGGGGTGTCAAAAAGGGATAGATAGAGCGTCAAAAGATTTTCTGTCCTAAAATCATCATGTCATGAAGCCGTATTTTTTTAATAGTAAAAAAGTACTTGTCAGCATGTCAAATTTTCATAATTTGGTAATATTTTCAAGACAGTGAAAAAGAGCTAAACTGCTCTTTACGGGCTAGATCGTAAAAAAAAGAGTTCACCAATGCTAAAAAGTGCTAGATCTAGCTACAAAAGGGCTAAGGTGGCAACATTGACCCTTCGGTGCTCGCCATCCGGTGTGCCCATAATAAATGGTACGGGGAAACGCCATCCGCGTAAACCTGCTGACTTTCTTAAACATCATAATTTATAGCCGAAATGTATGGTGGCTGCAAGCCGCGCCACCAGCTATGTCGTAATTGAATTTATTTTGTTGTACGCTTGTAACGTGTCCGACGTCCTCACTTCCTTGTGTTGCCGATAGATTTATGCGGTTCAATGTTTTACGCTCTTATCTAAGTAAATAGTTGAATAGAGCGTATTAAGAAATTGTTGTGTGAAAGCGTCGGTGGCTCAATTTGTTTTATTGTTGTTTTTAATAAGTTAAACGAGACATCAATAAGTCAGCTCCTCTCGTAGTAAGTGCCTATAATCGCTTAACAATGCTGAATCGAAGTTGATTCGGAAACAAAATAAAAAAAATTCAATCGTCAGACGTCACCGTGGACCACATCCATACTGTTCGGCAGCTTATACAGAAGACCGAAGAGTATAACCAGCCGCTGTGTATGGCATTTGTGGACTACGAGAAAGCCTTCGACTCCGTCGAAACCTGGGCTGTTCTGGAGGCTCTGCAGCGATGCGGTATCGACTGGCGATATATCGAGGTGATGAAGTGTCTCTCCAACGCAGCGACGATGACCGTTCAGATCCAAGACCAGCGGACAAGACCCATCCAATTGCGTCGTGGTGTGAGACAGGGGGATGTATATCCCCGAAACTGTTCACAAACGCATTGGAGGATGTCTTCAAGACCCTGGACTGGTCTGAACGAGGCGTCAACGTCAATGGAGAGTTATTTCTCATCTTCGTTTTGCTGACGATATCGTCATCGTGGCAGAGTCATCGGAAGAGCTTGCGGAGATGCTGAACAGCCTAATGAATCTTCCCGACGAGTTGGGCTTGGCATGAATTTGGACAAGACGAAAGTCATGTTCAACAGTCGTGTCATGCCACAACCGATATGCGTCGATGGCGTCCGTCTCGAGGTTGTGCAGGAGTATATCTACCTGGGCCAAACCATCCAACTTGGCCGGCATAACTTCGAGAGGAGGCTAGTAGGAGGATTCAGTTGGGCTGGGCGGCATTCGGTAAGCTACGTCATGTCTTAACGTCAACTATTCCGCAATGCTTAAAGACGAAAGTCTTTGAGCAATGCGTCCTACCCGTACTAACATACGCAGCTGAGACATGGACACTGACTGCGGGATTGGTTCACAAGTTCAAAGTCACTCAACGCGCAATGGAGCGAGCTATGCTTGGAGTCTCTCTTAGGGATAAGATCAGAAATGATTTAATCCGTAAGAGAACTAAAGTTACCGACATAGCCCGCCGGATCAGCAAGTTGAAGTGGCAGTGGGCTGGTCACGTATGTCGCAGAACCGATGGCCGTTGGAGCAGACGAGTTCTGGAGTGGAGACCGCGTCTTGGCAAGCGTAGCGTAGGACGCCCTCCGGCCCGATGGACCGACGACTTGCGAAAGGTCGCTGGTGGGAGCTGGATGAGAAAGCGGAGGACCGGGATATCTGGCGCAAAATGGGGGAGACCTATGTCCAGCAGTGGACTGCGATAGGTTGAAGAGAGAAGAGAGAGAGACGTCACCTGAAGATCTCCGTAACAAACAAGGGTAACCACTGAATTCTAAAAATGAGAGATGAAGGTGGATACTTTGATCGATTATTTAATGTCTGTCTCACCCTTCAATCCGAAACACAGCCATCCCAAAAACAGTACTTACTGTTATGACGGGAGAAATAAGTGAATTGAGGTCATTTCACCCAGGAGCGGATTGTGAATTTGTGGGGCCCTGAGCTAAAACTACTGAGCGGCCTATCAACTAATAGTGACGTCAAAAAAACTGTTTCTATAATGATAATAAGTGTTATTGCTATAAATTCTTTATTGCACAAAAATCACAAATATAACTAAAATCTACGCAAGTATTCTAAATAGGCGACCATATTGCTGTGGTAGTCATCTCTTCCAGGCAACCTTTGAATAAGAAAGAATCCGAATCGCCTTTGGTTTTAGCGGGTTCTGGGGGACCCTATTAACCTGGTGGTCCTGGGCTGCAGCCCAAGTAGCCTCTAGGTAGATCCGGCCTTGATTACCCCCACCCACGCAGATTACATTATTTCCCTCGGGCATGTAAATATCCATGGCAAGGAATAAACAAAGCTTCCAAGCATGATAGAGCGATGAATATGTACTAACTAGTGATGGCGGTTTATTTATGACGGCCGATACGATCGACACGGACTTGTCAATCATACTATGGATATTTCAGATACAATGTTCTGATTATACCGTTTTGACCCTTCTCCCATTGGTAATAGAGGAGCCGAGGTGTTATGTGTAAGATGGTAAACAAGCGCGTGCTCTGCGATCCGCCACGGCTATCCATCATTCATAGGCGTAAGCGTAACGAGGCTTTATACGTGCCCTGAGAAAATACGCTTGCGTTTTTACTGGTTCCAACCGCGCTTATAGGCCTTCTTTTTCTGGATTCTCAACTGTTTGATACCTTAGTGGTGTAATGGTTGAAACGTGGCGGATGCTTTACCAAGGGTTCAGGGTTTGATCCCCGGGTGTACAAAATTTTGTGTGTATGAACATGTCGGCTTGTATTGGTTCAAAGCCAATGTTTCTATGTAAAATATTTTTTATGTTATTAAGTGTATAGGACGGTCACCTGATGGTAAGTGATACGCCTGACCATGACAGAGCGGCATTGATAGAGACCAACAACTTATAGACAGTTATTATTTTCTATCAAAATCGCACTGCGCTAGTCACCGAGACGACAGATGTTTAGTCTCTTAAACCCGGTAATTTCACTAGCTACAGTGACCTCATCCCGAAACATAAAAGTGCATAACACTTCTATTTCACGGGACGATATCTGGCACTGCGGTGGTTCCTACCTAGAGTACTTTAGACGACTCAGTACCGAGTCTACCACCTAGTATTTGCAAAAATTCTATTTAAGTATGTTAATCCGTTGTTCAGTACCCATACTATACCGTCAGTGGATATTTATTTATTTAACTGTTCTATCTTGACTCCATCTTGATTTTGTAAAGGGTTTTGACTCCTGAATGCTCGACGTTATTATCAAATCTGTACAGTATTCATATTTAAATACCATTGTGAAGTGTTCGCTTTGTGGTTTCCACGAGTTATGGGTTTTCTTGAGAACGTTCACACTATCAGATGGTTGGGAGTTCGCATAATTGAATAACTAATGTGCAGTGTTGCCACATGAGTTTTAAAAAAGGACTTTTTGAGAAGTTTAAAAGGGCTACATATGACTAGATTGAGCATCAAATAATTTTCTGTTCTGAAAATGCTGAAACAATCATGTCATGAAGCCGTTATTTTAGAGCGTCTAAAAAAAGATCATAACTGATGATATAGCAAAAATGTGTATTTCATAATTTGGTAATGTTTTTAAGACTAAATCAAATCAAGGCTAAATCGTTAAACAAGAAGTTCACCTTATCTCCCCAAAGCTATGCTGTGCTGGTGTGAGCCATGTAGGTGGGATGTTATAGGCTGGTGATGAAACAAATTTGATATGAATACTAAATATGCTTGCAAATTATACAACTTTGGCATTAATTTTAAATGATGTTCGTTTATATGCTCGTGACGTTTTAATACTAAAAAGTGCTAGATCTAGCTACAAAAGGGTTAAGGTGGCAACACTGCTAATGTGAGTTCCCCACGTACTGACGTTCGGTAATGGGCAGACCCCTAACGATCGCCGATGCTATCGCTCGTGACGTTTCAATACAACGTGGATCAATCGTGTACGGTGGCCGATCTATCGACGTATCACCCAATCAGCAGGGATCAGCCGTTTGTGCTGCAGCAGCGTTATCAGTTGAATAGAAACTCCGGGGATATTTACTGTTTGTAGGAAAATAGTTTCTTTATATAATTGGGTTGTTGAGACGCACGCACTAAACCGATTAAAAAAAAAGATATAACTTCTTGTTAGATCAGTTCCAGAAATTAGCTAGAACAGAAATTCGGACTAAAATTGTGATTTTTGTGCCGTATATATTCATATACATGTGGTAACAAGGGGTTAATTTAAAGTGACATAAATAAATAAATATATCCACTGCATTCACGCATCGTCATCTAGCCCCAAGTTAAGCGTGAAGCCTGTAGTATGGGTACTAAACAACGGATAAACATACTTATATACATATTTTTTTGTAAATACATAGAAAACACCCAGACCAATACAAACATACATGTTCATGCACACAAATGTTGGTACTGCCCGGGGATCGAACCCGGAATCCTTGGTGTAGCAACCGACGTCTCGGCCATTACACCACATGGGTCGTCACATACAGAAAAAATGTGTAGAGTACGTGCTGTAGTGTTGTACAGTGTATTAAACAGAACGTCTAAAATATATTTAGGACTAGCTTTTGCGTGCGACTTCGTCCGCGTGGAATAGTTACTTTGGCCTAACGCTCTCTTTCACCCGCTACTTCGTTTATATAGGTGAGTTAAAACTGCGATATCTCATAAGATATTTATTTAAATTGAGGGATGTAAAGGGCAATTTTGTTTAAAATGAAATACTTGTGATAAATAAAGTATTTATTTGGATAAGGATTGATATCATATTTATGAAAATAGCTTCGCAAAATGATGCATTATTTTAGAAAAAATTTTTAGCAAAAAATATGTTATAGGGAGCTAACCTTAAAAGATAAACATATGCTGTAGCGGACTTTTTTGTAGACCTTTAAAAGGGTAACAATACTATAATACATGACTTTTGCGAAACTTTAACCGTTAACGCAGCGTACGCAGCGGAATCTCCAAGTAAGAAAATTTCCCCCCGAATTTTGAAACATTATTCATTGCTGCCCTGCTTCTATTGCTTGTAGCGTGATGATATATAGCCTATCCTTGATAAATGAGCTATCTAACACTGAAAGAATTTTTCAAATCGGACCAGTAGTTCCTGAGATTAGCGCGTTCAAACAAACAAACTCTTCAGCTTTATAATATTAGTATAGATTAAATTGAGCCAGTGGATTGAAGCCTACGCTTATAAAAAGAAAAAAAAGTTCGAATGTTTTAAAACCTACCTTTTGTTATTACTAACACTAAAATTCTAATAAGCTCAGCTTCCGATAACGAAAGTGAAATCTAAATATAAAATATATATTTTTATTATCAAGCCCCGCCGTTGAGTGATCAGAAATATACTCGTATTATCAAGTTTTAGTTTCCTGTTAAGCTTTTTATTGTCGCCGGTAGTTAAAATATATTCGCGGAATGTGGTGAGCGCCCGGCGCAAGTTTGGTTCGTGAGAGGCGGTTTGCATGATCTAATCGCACTTTCTTTTGCAAGCTTTTAGAATGTTTAGTATTTCACACACTTTATTAAAAAATATTGTATGCGCGTAAGATAAAAAAAAGACAAGCTATTGGCAAAGGAAACCAAATCGTACAGCCTACACGAGATTGAAAGTTTTTTATATCGACTGATCAGACAATGCTTACTTTACGTACTTCCACATTCAACCAGCAATTTTTCTAGTGGTGTATATTTCTCCCTTTCTAAGTACCGGTTTGCATTTGATATTTATTTTTTTTAAATGCGTATTTTATTAGCAAGTTATTCCTTTCGCTGATGATATCTCTGTAACAATACACAAAAAACCTGACCATGACTATAATAATGAAATAAATACTCAAATATTAAAAATAGCAGCGTGGCTAGAATACAATGACCTAAAAATAAATACTAGCAAAACAAAATACATTCAGTTTCATAATAGAGATGGCAAGCCTCTACAATCATCTGTTGAGCATCGCGGCGAGCCTATTACCATGGCATCATCGGCAACTTTTCTCGGTATTGTGATCGATTCTGAACTAACATGGCAGTCTCATGTTGACATGGTATGCAAGAGGATAAACAGGTTTGTGTACGCATTGTATCGACTGGCCAAATTAGCCAACCTTAAGACGACTCTGACGGCATATCATGGATATGTTGTACCTCTGCTGACATATGGGCTGATTTTATAGGGAACCTCGACGCATGTCAATCGTCTTTTTATCTTACGAGTACAGAAGAGATGTGTACGGTCCATCTGCGGTGTCAGTCAAACGGAATCATGTAGGCCTATTTTCAAATAATTAAAGATTCTTCCATTACCATCCCTGTACTTGTACGAGATTTTAATATTTACAAAAAAAAATGCTAAATTGTTCACAAAAAAACATGATGCCTGTAGACGTGGTGGTACACTAAGATACCCGTGGAAGCTGGCTTTACCCCCAGCAGCCACTACTTGCTTTACTAGAAACAGTTACAGTATGTGCATTAGATTATTTAATTTACTTCCGAATTATATTCAAAGCATGCAATTTAATGTTTTTAGAAGAATTATTTTGGGAATTTTACTTGACAACTGCTTTTATGACATAAATGAATTTATAAAATACTGCTTTGACATTTTATTACTTAGTTTAACTTATTATTATATTATTATTGTTTTTTTTTAGTTGACATTATGACCTGGCATGTACTTTAATGACATTCTCACATTATTAATGATTATTGTTTAAATTTCGTACTGCATTTAATATTAATGAATTTTTACATAGTTTAATTAAGAATAACATAAATTAATGGCATGACGACGAAACATTTGCACATCGATAGATCGATAAAACATGTATGTTCGCCAATTAGTTCATAAGACCTGAAAAATGTATTGACCATGTTTTTATGCAAATAAATGTTTATTATTATTATTATTTATTGACGAAAAAATTTTTCTTTCTGCTGAAAATTTAGGTAAAGGAAACAAATCTTACAGCCAACAGGAGACACCTAATTTTTTTTACCTATATTGATAATGTACCTATTCTTTTCTGTCAACAATACTATGAATAACGAGTACGGATCACTGGTTTTTTTCTATTATTAATACATTTTACCTTTGATAATCCGAATTAAGAGTCATATGACATCATAAGTGGCCAGCATGATTTCCCAATTGAATGAGTTCGTTAATATTTTTTTATCTGTGGTTGCGTTGTCCAGGCGGCGGAATGCTTTTAATGCTAGCATCGTCTTGAGATATGAAAGTGGGCTATTGTTCGTTGTTTCTCATTTTATTTTGCCACACTACGTGTGTCCGCTAGGTATTTTACTCGACTAATCTAGTCTCCGAAACTACTTTCAATGAATAAATATCCACCATCATTCATACAGCGCCATCTAGCCCGAATATAACCAAAGAGCTTCTTCTATGGGTACATAACGACTGATAAACATATTTTATACCTTTTTAAATACATATTATAAATAGAAACACCCAGACTAATACAAACAGACATGTTCACGCACACAAACGCTTATACTGCCCAGTGGTTGAACCCACGGTACCCTGCAGAAGCCGTCTTAACCATCACACCACAGTGCCTGCTTATTGTTCTTCGTAAGGTGAAAGTGTCGCGTGAAGCGTGAATTGTTCGCATTTGAATTGCAATGTGAGCACAGAATAATGTATTTATCTGGGAACGAATGTCGTTAACCCGCTTTTGTTGCATTTTGAAATGTTGACGTTTTTGTGTTTTCTATATGGATGTTTGGAATTTTGGAATATTTGAATATTGAAAAGATGGGGCCTTTTTCCGACCTATTTCGGAACACAAGGCATAGATTTGTTGTAGTAGTAAGGTTAAGCGAAGCAAAATGCTCAATAATTTGGCTGTAAAACTGCCTGGCCTTAAGATATTTTTCCATTCTTTGTTGACATTGTTTGCATCGTATAGTTAGCAGACCTAACCTTTTATTTGTAGCCGGGGCTAACTGTAATTACTTTCTAACAATTAGGTACATGTTAAAATTTTTTTTAGAGGAATCTGTACTAAACAGAAATTCTTTTTAAGGTCCATTTATGGTGTTAGACGGAAAAGAATCGACCAAGGCACTCATACCTAATCAATTGAAGAGTTGTGTCACGTTACTTATATCTCTTTCATGACGTTAAGATCGAGCGCGTGAAATATTCATGTGTGGGACTAAAATATATTCTAAATAAAGTTTTTTTTAAGTTACAGATAATTTACTTATAGTGAAATTCGGCTAACGGATGTTTTTAGATAGATCACTCTCATACGTGTGCGCAATGATAAATGACTCGGCCGATACCGCTCGGGCGCCTCCGCCGACGGACTCACCAACAATATTGTCTCATTTATTGCTAATGATCTATTGAAGCGACAGGTTTCGGTACCGTATCGTCTCCTTACAACGCTTTACGCAACCACTTTCTAATAATTAACTAAAACAACTCATTTACATACGTTAATCGCTTAGATTTTTAAAAAGAAATTGTAGCGCAGTGAAATATTACGTACCCATAATTCACGAGTAAAATTAACGAATTTACACACAACACACGCTGCGTACGTATAATTTTACAAAAATAACTCTATAATAATGTACCAAGAAATTGCTATGATTTGTTTGTGATGTTTCTGGGCCATCGATATTATGTGATCGTGATTGCACTGGGCAGTGGGGCTTTGTTGATTCCGCAAATATGCACTGTGATTAGGTTTAGGTGATCACGTGTGAATGTGAACTTTCTATCAGTCGATTACAATGGCTGTTAATAATTGTATTCACGATCATTTTTATCTGTTCATCATCAAAAGTAATGGAATTTTCCCTGATAAAACTAACATAAATAATTTAATCACTTGTAAAATCTCCGTAAAAGGACAATCAAAGTAAATACATAAAAAAATTATAATAAATGTTATCAATATTTTATATAGTAATATAATATGTGGGATCCCGCCACATACGTTTACGTAATTCAAATGCATACACGTATTTTTAAAATCTATTGTTTAAGACGTGTGGGACTTAAACCAATTGATATTTGATGTTTTAATGACTTTTTTATATGTTTTATTTTAATTATGATAATATTGGTATACATTTTGGCTAAATAAAATAAAGATTTATTTAGCCTAACTAGTTTAAACTTGCGTCATAGGTATCATCTATTTGTGTAATTGAGAATTAAAATAATCGAATAAAATTAACAAAATACTATAACTTACACAGTTATACTTACTAAACCTAATATAACATAATGAATAAGAAAGACACTTCCTGAATCCACCACACAAATTAGTTACCTAGTAAAAAATGGGTTTCATTACGGTCTTCGCGCATTCGTTTTTATACATTTCTCAGAACTATGATAACGTGTTTACCCACAAGTCGGTGACGGATACCACTTGTAATCTGTTACACAAAAATTAAAGATTTATTGTCTCATATGTCACCACACTTGATAACGGTAACGTTTCTTTAGCTTTAACGACTGTGAAGAGCTTTTAACAATATTGGAGCTAAAATTATTTATCTTGCTTTTTTGGTTTCGTGATAAAATGTTTTTGTGTTTCACACTCGGTTATCTGTATGTTTGTTTAAATAACACGTACCGTCTTTATCATAAATAATAACAGTAATATGAAGATGCACTATTTCTCTAAAATCCATCTAGAATTAATTTGAACGTCAGGCAGGCTGCAGGCCTGGCGAGAGAGCTCTGTAATTATCGTGGCATCGATTTCGTCCGCCCAGTAATGAAGATATCGCCCATCTTCTTTATTGCAATAATGAAATATGGAAACAGTTGTGGGGGCATGACTTACTGTCCGGGATTTATGTGGATGAAGATCCTCTAGGCGTAGGAAGTTCATTAAGATTTGCCTTGCGTCTAAGCATTTGGTACTGTTCTTACGTGATTTATTAGTTAATTTATTGAAGTAAAAAGAGTTAACGAAGTGCCTTATACAAATAATAGATGTAAATATATATTATTATTAATTTATTGTTGCTTGTACCAGTGTCTTTCTTGTTGGTTGACCAAACAAATAAGAAAAAAAAATCTTATCACAAGATCATCAGATCACAAATATTCGCACAAAGTATCAACACGACATACATATTCATGCGAATAAACTTTTTAACTGTTCATGGAACCCTTTGTATAGCAGCTGAATTGAAAGATTCAAATCAATGGCTAAATTTTCAACCATTCCACCACCTGGGTCGTCAATATAAAATGTAAACGAAATTAAATAAATTGTCAATAATGCTTTACTTAACACCTTAGCAAGTTATAATGAATGACCATAAATTTGTCAATATTTACTTAAAACCCTAACAGTATCGAAATTAAATGTTGTATCAGCTTACAAGTTTACATATAAATCAAAATTATTATGTGAAATAAATTATCGCTTAGGCTTATAATAATATTGACCGAGCGTTTCGTTTGATAATCGAGACCATAAATGGATTGAATAGGAGATATTAATAAAGTACATAAAATATGTGTAATTTATTAATATAATCGTAGAGCGGTTCTAGTATTGTGTAAAAATTGACGCTCGGCTACCAATATATAATGTTATCACACGGTGCTAGTGAAAAGACATCGTTGCATAAATCATATTTTTACGGCCCAGTTACATTATATTCTGTAGTGCGCACGCGCTTCCATAACATAGGGTTGTTACTTATTTACAGCTGATAAGCCCTTGGCGAGTATGAGTAATAACAATACCAAATTCATTTGATAGACTTCATTTATACCAAGTTATCATAATTTACTTTTTATCACGTTAAATCTGTTAACGATAGGTTTTCAACGCTTTGGACAAGAAGCTGTACCTGTTTTTATGCTTGCATTTAATATAAGGCACGTATGCTGAGGTAGTATTATTTAGGAATGCAAAAGAAGGTATTCTTGTTAATTATATTGGCTAATAATGCAACAATGTTAATTGATTACTTATTCTAAACAAATATATATATTGCGCAGCCCTAAAGTATCTCGGCGCAGGCCGTTCACCGTTCCGTCTTCGAGACTGGACGTGCATAAATAATCGAGCGTAATCACTTTTTATCATCCGCGACACACTATTTAAGCGATTGTTGATCTCAACCGGATGGATTATGGCCAAGACTTATGGGCTTGATCACTTTAATATATCTTAACTTACTTCCTGAGGATGAAAAGTGGTCTTAACATTTCAATCTTCTGGCATCGCGGCCAACCTAATAGAAGCTTATCTACTTGTAGTAAATCGTGCCTTATATAACATACTTAATAAGGTAGAATCAGAGTTAGGAACAGATGAAGATAATTGCCTAAATGATAAGGAAAACCAGTAAAAAATAAATTGTTAGATAATTAAGTATGAAAAGTTTTATTCTCTTAACTCCACAACTGTATTGTATTGAGTTTTTTAAATGTATATTTAGTTAGCAGACAAATTCGAATAACTTTATATGAATACATATAATAATAATATTTTAAATTTGATCGTGTTTTCCAGAACTTTAAAGGAAAATTATTTTCCATAATGTTCGCAGTAGCTATAAAACCTTTAGAGCTGACATATTATTTGTCAACTGTAATGCATTTATGATATTCATGCTAATGGATGGATCGTGTAAACTTTACAAACAGGTATCTGCATAAAAAATGTGCATTTCAACGGTTTTTGACCTATAAATAGACATGGAAATGTAAGCTGTATTCCTTTCTGAAATAAGCAATATTTTATCGGGACGGACATTTATTTACTTTGATTCTCAATAGCCAATATGGTGTGCGGGAAGGCATGTGCCCTACAGTGTGAACCATTTAATTTGGTGTTAAAATCTGTCGATTTTTATCTATCTCCTTATCTCGTGACGTAACCGAATTAATTTAACCAGCTTTTAAGCCTATAACATCTCACACAGACCTTTCCTCATACTTGGGGATTGGGTCGTAACCCGTACATCTTATTTGTTTATTTATACATGTTTTCTTTTTGTTACAGATTAACGAGGGAATTATCAGAATATCAACATAGTAGACAATCGTGATATAAATGTAAGTATTTGTATTCTGTCCTAATGATTTTAAATGGTATATCAATAAGGTGATAATTTTAGCTGAGGTATTCATGCATTGGGGATGCAATGGACGTATTCCCTTTTGCTGAGTTCCAGGACAACATTCTCGAAGTATACTACGATTAACGAAAGATGACTACTTTGTGTGCAAGATTATGTCTATTTGAATGATAGTGAAATAATAGAATTAATGAAATATTAAAAAGTGACATGACCGTGTAGCCGCCACCGCATCTCTAAAGGCCCAAAAACTCATCAACTTTCGTGAATCCCACTATACGTCAAGACCTACACTACAGTCATACAACTTTAAAATACAGAAAAACTATAAAACAAAACAGTCGGGGCGGTCAGACAAAAAAGTTACATTGTTGCAACTAATGACCCAAAAGCTGCACATTGTAACTAGTCGGTTACGTAACCCGAGCTTAGTGTACAACTAATAAACGGCTCGCTTACAACAGAGGTACATCGCAATAAATAATGAGACGTTTGTTAATACTAATATCTTAACCGCATTCTGATCTGATCTCATCTGATACGCTTTATCTCGATCGGTTTGTCACGTTCCTTTGTATGTGTATTTAGTAGGTGTAGAGGGAGATAGACGTTTGTTTTCCTGGTTCGTTTTGTAATGAGAGGATCTAGTTCTAGGAAGAGCAGTTTGCGATGTTTGTAACGAGGTTTGAATTAGCTTTGATAAACGTGTCTATTATATCACTTGCTTGAATTATAATTGTTTTATTTGTTAATCGAATGAAATAATATAAAAATATTACTGTGGAAGTCATTTCATAATTGGAGTATTCGTAACGTGACACTCCTCGAAAACTGCGAGAATAATTCTTCTAAAAGAAAGAGATAATGAGTATTTAACTTTTTGGGCCTCGGCTTTGCTCATCCAGCCTCCACCAGCGACCTTTGGAAAGCCGTTGGTTCATCGACTGCCAAGATAAGTTCACCCTTCAGCATTCGTCTGTATAAACAGCCCTCGGTTTTGCGATATATATGACCAATCTACTGCCACTTCAATATCTTGATTCAGCCGGCTATGTTCGAACTTCAGATCTCTTGCGAATTGCATCGGCCTACAAGACTCTTTAGGGAAGTTATGTGTCCTGGCATGGTCATCGAATATGACTTTCGTCTTGTTCAGATCCATGCCAAACCCAACTCGTCGAGAAGATTCATTTAGGCTGTTCGGCATCTTAGCAAGTACTTCCGATAAAAAACAAAACGAAGTCAAGAAGTACTCTTCAGTGAGATTGACGTGTTGTTCATCTCAAATATCGAGGCGTTGCAGATACACTCAACATATATATCGCCAGTCGATACACATCGCTGTAGAGTTGTTCTCATCTAATGTGTAGAGGCTCCAGAAAGCCAGGTTTCAAGTGAGTCGAAGCTTACTCGTAGTCCATAAATGCCATACACTTGCCCCCTAGCGATGAATTGTATTGGCTGACCTTGAAGTCTTTAAATAGGCTTCGGACTTTGACAGGTCGGAGTAAAGACAATTTAGCCAGAAGGGAGTTTTCGGGTGGTCTTAATTTAGACACTTTTAGGCTTCTACGGTTGAATTGTGTTTTTGCTATCGATACGCTAAGAAAAAGAAGATGGCAGGCAGGTCATCATACTTAAAATAAAATAGAACATTGGAAATTCATCAGTTGACTACTCATAGTATTTGTTGATCCTAATAATGTGTTTATTTGATTACTATTACTGTTGCGTAGTTTATATTTATTCTTGTAAATTTGATAACAGAAATAGTATTTATTATTTACGACAAACCGTTCAAGATGGCTGCCGTAGTTGCGCAAGTCTATCACTGGGAATATTAATGTTGCGATCTATTTACTTCATTATAATAATAGTTAAAATTTTATGATGGTGATAATGCACTGTTATCACTAACAAGTTATTTCGAAATTATACTTAGAAGTGTTTATACTGGTCACATGCATCTTTGTATGAATTATTATTGACATAAAGATCAAGATTTATGTATGTATGTTAATTATAAAAGTTTTGAGATTATAATTTTACCGTTGGGAAAATTTGTGGGAATAGAGATGATGATAATATTCAATTACATGTCAATAGATAAAACGGTAGACTGATTAATCTGCAAAATTAAATAAAGATTGAGACACAAACTAAAAATCGTACCGTACGAACGTAGTGAACAGAAATGGAAATGTGGTAAATTTGGGCGAACGTCCTTAATATTACGAGGCGGGCCTTTGTTTAGCAGTGGAAGTTAAGACTAATGATTATGATGCGATACGTTCAGTTATATATGCGATGTTTTAATCATAAGAAAATTAGCGTTAAATACTTTTATATTAATATATTATTGGGCTCACCGCAAATTCACATTCACACACATCAGAACGATTGTCATTATCTTGTCTGTTCACCTAAGAATATCTGTAATCGATTCCCACTTAATACATTACTTTCGTCATGGTTAATATCCGCAATTGTTGCCCTAACTATTGAGCCTCCACGGGTTTTATCGTTGGTATCTAGCTTGTTCTGTTTTAGCATTGTCGATTCTCCACGGCCGTCTTGCGCCTCGTGGCGTGGCGTGTGCGCAATTATCTACGCGTTTCGCCGTATCCGAGCCGAGTGCATCACTGCACTGTCCAATTGGTGTACGTTTGTGCTGCTTTTGTTGTTCATGGTTTCGTTGGGTGGTTGATGGGATGATAATTATGTGTTGTTCGCTTTTATGTTACTGCGATGGTGTGATTAGCAACAAATGCACTTCATTATTTTTAAGCGGTTATATAAGAGAGGTGGTGTGGTGGAATGAGATAGGTGGTTCAGCGCCATATTAGGTAAAGTAATTATTTTTCCTATTCCTAGAACTCTTAGCAACAGAATTGAGACTATAAGATTTTACTCTGTTTAAATATGTGATTTCTGGTCGTCAAAACAGTATTTGTTGTTACATTAAACTGCGGGCAGTTAAGAATTTTTGGCACCAAAAGATGGTTCGATTTAAATAAAACACTAACAAGGCTTTTTCATGTGTCCAGTTTTTACTTTTTCTTTTTTATCAGTAAAGAAATATTTGGAAAAACACAATGTTTAGACAACCTAAAGATTTGTAATATCGAGGTCTCAAAAGTGCGTTGCAGGACCTTAAAATGAAATTCTTTTAAATTAGAGTTTCTTAGTAAAAGGTCTTCAAAATTTTCATATGAATAAATGCCGAAGGCCAAAGACAGAATTTATTTATGTATGGTACACAAACAGGATACTGTCTTTACATGAAACACATTAAAATAAAACAGTTGACTGGACAGGACTGTTGCCCAGAGACGTGTACACAGCGTGATTTCAGAACTTTTTTAAAAATATAAAAATATTTAGAAAAAAAAAAAAACAGAGTACTAACAAACCTACAATTAATAGCTTTTCTAAGTCGTTAAGGCTGAAGATATCGTTTTTTTATAACAAATAAAATTATCTTTAAAGATGTCTATCGCTCCATTACCCCCACCCAGCACGCGGACAGGCTCATTGTACGTGCGACACATTCTCACCAGAGGGTTGTAAAAAGACGTGTTATTTATGTACACTTTTATAACAAATATATTTGGATGTCGACATCTATACCAAGTATTAATATTTAAAGTCGGGAGAAGATTTGGTGTGTCTACTGCGGAATGAATTATTTTATGTAAATAGAGGAGGTCATATCTTTTACGTCGGGTTTTGAGTGACATTATACCAAACCTAGAAAGTCGATCAGGATAGTTTGGAAGGGAGCGTCCGAAATTGTGTTTACGCGACAGGAATCGCAAACATCTCTTTTGGATTCTTTCAATATTGTCAACGTGTATTTTATAGTGGGGCGACCAAATTGGACAGCAGTACTCCAAAACACTTCTCACAATGCTGAAGAAAAGGCAAAGGATGCTACGAGGTTTTTTAAAGTCTAGTAGTTCTCATCTCGAAACCCAGTAATTTATTGCCTTTTTTTTAAGATATAATCATAATGAGGTCGAATGTTTAACTGTTCATCAAAATGAAGAATGAATGAAGACATTAACCCTGACATTAGCAATAATTGTTTCTTAAAAAAAATACATACCTATGATGTTGTATGAAACAAGTATGGCCTGCAAGCAATCCGAATTTCTCTTCAAAAATGGTTAACAAATTCCTTTATCTCAAAAGTTGGGAATTATAATATGGTTTAACTAATTCCTATATCTCAATAGTTCGGAAGTATATTATGATTTACCTTTTATGTTGAGTTATGCTAATGTGTATAATACTAATATGACGTAACTCGAAGTATAAAACATATACATGTGTTGCATACAGATAATAATCAAGCCTAATGCACTTGTGTATGGTAATGCAAAATAACGGCCAGCGAACATATCTCGTCATGAGCCAAGTCAACCGTGTCGTGCAACCCTCCATTCAAAATGCTAAGCTTGGGTCACACTTGTCTGTTATAGACGATGCAATGAACGTACTCTTAGACTTGCATATAAATGTATTAATGTTAACATTTTGCATGATTAATACATTTGTTATTATCTGAAATAGTTTGCCGGTTTAATCAGAGTACGGTTGATTATGAAACTCTTCAAAATATAACACAAATTTTGACAGCGTGGAAATCAATTAAATTGTTATTAAAATGTTTATGTTAAGTTGTGCATGATCATGTGAATTAACAAAATCAAGGGTTTTAAGTAATAGTTCCTAGGGAGGCAAGATCAAATGAAATGTAAACCGATTCTGAATACATCTTAAACTTAGTAGAATTTTATAGAAAAATCAGTTCCAGGTTTTTCAAATGAATTCACCAATACTTCACTCCTCATCGCAGTCGTTGGGCATAGATCCCCCCCATTTCGCACAAGATCTCTCCGTCCTGCGCTTTTCTTATTCAGCCTCCACCAGCGACCTTTCGCAAGTCGTAGGTGTCTATCAGGACGTCCTATGCTTCGGTTTTGCAAGACATGGTCCACTTAAGAACTCGTCTGTGCCAACGTCAAGTAACATTCACTTTAGCTTGCTGGTCAAGATTATACTTATCACCGATTTATATATATTTAAAATTAAATATTTACAATAAAAATCTTGTTGCTTGCATCGATAAAGTCGCCTTTGCCCACAGTATTGTAAATGTTACTGTTTCGTTTGTTTTTTGTGTACTTGTGAGCAATAAACTACTAAATGTTTTACTACTACTACTTGTTATTCCAAAATGAATTATGTACACACTGAAGTATATTATAATAATAAATTGATAATTTTGAAATCAATCAGCGAAGCCTGAAAACAAAAAGACTAGTTTATTTCATGTAAGAACAAATTAAACATGAACTGCAGCCAGTGAACACGGAACTTGTTAGAAACGGTGAAAGCTTAATGTGATTCGCATAAATAGAATTTCATATTGGACATGTGCTGTCTAGACCGTAGAACCTGAGACTGTTTATGCAAAGTTGTGACGCGCCGGGTCGTACGCTCTTGCGGCATGTCAATCATCAGATTTCTATTAAAAGTCTAGATCGCCAAGTCGGGTTTTGAAAAATGTTCTTATTTGTCTGCTCAACAGTTGTTATAGATGGAGTTCTATCTATTATTGACATTCTTGTCTTGGTTTTAAAGCATTATTTGCCTCGTTCATTTCGTTATTTGTTTGATAATCCTTTCCAGGTCCTTTGATAAAGGGTGAGCTGGGTAAAGCTTTGATAAAGATACCTTTATATACATAAGAGTATTATATAGGGCGATAAAAACTAAATAACACTCCTGATGGCTGTCTCCTTATGCGGTTTCTGTTGTCTGTTGCAACATTTATCATGCTACGAATTAAGTAGAATAAGTTCACAAAAATTTTAAATATCGAGCAAAACATTTTTGACATAGTAACTTTACACATCACAGTTCTATCAGTTCAAATTATGGAATCTATAGACGTATAATGAAGCTAAATTTTTTTTTTTCAAAAGTTGAGTAACACCTTAAATGACGTTTATTTTGATTTTTGACAAAGCCCAGAAGTTAGAAGATGTAGCTACAGAAAAAAACTTCAATACCTACTATATTATTCGAGTCAATTTGTCTTTATAAACTAAATATTATGATGCGAAAGATATTTTAATAAATAAAGTATATAAGTATGTTTATCCGTTGTTTAGTACCCATAATATAGGCTTGACGCTTAACTTGGGGCTAGATGGCGCTGTGTGAATGTCAGTGGATATTTATTTATTTACATATTTTATTTATATTGGGCCACTTCTACCATATTATTCCAAACACATGTTTAGATGGTCAATGTCAAATATAGACGGTAATTCTGACATAAAACTAAGGACAATGATGGAACACCGGTTGTAAGATGCTAGAGTTTGCTTGACCTCGGCCTCGTCATCTTTGACGTTTTGTATCAGACGAATAATCAATCATCGATCAATATTGCGTGTCAACATGACAGCGAACAAAAGTTTGCAATGAATAACTTGAACTTTACAACCGAATAACTAAGATGTACATTTTTTTGTCCCAAATAAAGAGAAATAAAATGTACCTTTATTATAACATTATAAAAACAGTATTTTGAATTTAAAAAAAAACTTTTTAATCAGATTGGTTTTCCTTTTTTGTTTAAATATTTTTTTCTCCATTTGTTTACAATTTATATGATACCTACGCCAACACCCAGATAATTACAAACAGACATATTCATGCACACAAATTTTTGTACTGCCCGGAGATCGAACCCGGATACCTTGGTAACACCAAATGGGTCGTCAAAGCATGTTATATTGTATAAGCATCTTACTTATATTGGAACAAAAATGAAAAATGATACCTACATACAAAACACTATCATCCACCGCCTTAGCTATCCTTATAGGATAGCTAAGGCGGTGGATGATTGTGTTCAGAAACGAAACTTTGATAGCGGGTAAAGCGGAACCTCCAGTGTGTTTACGTGGGAAAACGGCCGTCACACACTGACAGATGAGCCGCGCGATAGCGACGGACGATGCACGAAACAAGTTTGCATGAACCTGCGCGTATTTGCATCAGATGCATGCGGAAACGGCGATGTAGCGAATTAAATGGATAAAAAATACAATACGCAGAAAAATAAACCTATCCTCTACCAGCAGGTTTATTATCATGTCTATTATATATAGTTTTTAGGATTTTTGGATCAAAAGTTATCTTGCCACAGCTACTGCTGCACCAATTTTCTCCTAACGATTTGTGAATGAGCGTCGGTGGCTCAGTGGTGTGGACTGTCACCTTCCTACCGGGTTCAAATCCCGCCACGTATCAATGTATTTTCGAATTTTCGAAAATATATGTACGTTATCCGACGCTCATACGGTGAAGGAAAACATCGTGAGGAAACCTTCATGCACGCCTGCGAAGAGATTCAAAGGTTGTGTGTGAAGTCGTCCAATCAGCACTGGGCCCGCATGGACGACTAAGGCCTAATCACCCTATACGGGTAGGCTCGTGCCCCTCGGTGGGGACGTTTAATGAGCTGATGATGATGATGATGATGATGATGATTTGTCAATAAAGGCATTTAGACCATAGTCCGCCGCATGTGTGGGTAATTCACTAGAGCCTCATTGACTTTTTGAAATGTGTAGCAGTGCTAGGTCGTGTTGGGTCCAACCCAAGGATGTGTGCTAGTTTCTTTTTATTTCCTTTTTAGTTCGTTAAGTTTACTTTGGAAAATATAGCTCAATAAAAAGCTTTTCTGTTTATTGCTTTATTAATATATGTTTTGTCTGCAAATATTAAACAAAACATAAAGACCAACTGTGGCAGACACTTAAAAAAAAAACCAAATCTACTTTGTTTGCTCTCTGAGGAAATTACTCAAAAATATAATATGAAATCATACTTTAGAAACAAAAAATCGGAAAGATTTATCCCTGATCAAAACTATTAACAATATAAATATGATACCATACCACCTGACAAACCTGGTAATCAGTGGTTTCGTCTGTCAAAACCGACCGACAATCTAATAAGTCCCAACTAGATGTCGGAAAAAAAAACGATGCAACCGCATCACAGTTTAGAGACAAGGCCGACGACCCCAATCAGTCAGAATCGATTGTACAACAATCTATTTTATTATTTTTAGAATCATTGTGTGTGCAGTGACCTTTTTCGATCAGTCACTGTCCTGAATGAACGCTGGAATGGTATGACTTTGATCTGATTAAACCAAGTTACGTTAGATGGAAGCAAGCTTTTTATTAATTCCCTATTTGGCAAATTAGCCGACTATCATCAGCCTTATATATTTAGCTTGCGGGTCAGATTGACTTAGTTCCCAAAAGAAGTATTCTAAAGATGGACCTCTTAAATATTTTTTTAAAAGCGCTGCATGGTGTTTTTTACACCTTTTTTTGCGTAGATTCCTTAATTTCCTACTATTTACTTATAAAAAGTAAAAAGAAGACGAATTTCATAAGTTAGGTACTCTAAGATAATCGCCTCCTCATTCTCCAGTGATCCGAAATTGAACAGATTAAATTAAATAAATTTTAAGCCCATTTACGTATTTTGAAGTTATGGTTTTTGATGTGTAAACATTTTATTCCCAAGACGAAAGAGAGTTACGAATGGTTCAAAGTCAGAAATGGTAGGCTTCGCCGCTTCGGTGCCATAAAAAGCGATTAACGGATTTCCAAAAACGTGGTATCGAATCGCCATTTTATCGGTGGAATTCGGAAGCTGGCTCATGGTTTAATGTTGGTTTTTGTCCGCACGCTGCCGTGAGAGAATTTATGTAAATAACACAATCTATTTGTTATACCCATTTTTTCGTCTTATATTCAGACAAATGACATTATAATTCAAAATCAGTGTTAAAGTTACCCGTTATAATTGCTCAGAAACGAGCAGTGATAAACGGTTTAAGTTAAAAGGGCTTTATTGTGTGTAATAATCGGTTAAATGTGTGGGCCAAACGATGATAACTGTGACTGGTTACGCAAGGTTTCAATGGGTTTTAGGATATAAAATATTAGGAACTAACTGTATTTGATTTAAAGTTTCATCTCGAATTATGGCTTAATACATAAAAAGTGTTTATCGATATAGAAATAAAAGTTGATGTGGGATATAATAAATATCCGAATAAGAAGTATTTAAGTAGCACCAAAAACCAAGTAAAGCAAACGTAGCGTAGGACACTCTCCGGTCCGAAGGAACGAGGACTTGCAAAAAGTTCTTAGAGGCTGGATGAGTAAAGCGGAGGACCGAGTTATCAGGCGAAAATTGGCCATACCTATGTCCAGTGGTGGAATGCAATAGATTAAAGAGAAGTAACTAGTAGATATATACATACTTTTTAAAAAATTTTAGTCTTCCTTTAGCCGGCTGTTTTTCACCCTACATCCATCGTAATCACGTATAGCCTAATTACCATTTTTCACAGTTTTCTTTTATTCATTTTATACTTTCTACATTTTTATACGTACGGTAAAATATGTTTAACGTAATAAAGACACTAAGAATATCTAATGAACTTAATAAATTGGGAATTGGACTAACCTCCAATTAGACCAACAACCTAAAATTGGGCATGTCAAATCGTGCCTAAAGATTAAACACAAAAAGCAAACAATTACAACTATACACCTTTTTAGTGGTTTCGATACGAGTACCTATACATACACATGATGTATATTGAAATAAAGAAGACAAATGTGTCAATACTAATTTACAGTTTTGGATAACAATGGTTTTATGAACCATGACACAGTATTTGGTATGCTAAATACCAGTTATAGATATTACACCTACCTAACTGTAATTTTACGAGCGTATTTAATTTAACTGTTTATTGCCATATTTGCTATTTTTGCAAACAATAATTTATAAACAAGGGACATAGTTTAAGTACTTATATCGTACCAGAAAACGACCGATCATAGCGAATGTTAACTTCATCATCATCAGCTTATTAAACGTCCCCACCGAGGGGAACGAACCTACCCGTATAGGGTGATTACCCCTTAGTCTTCCACAAGGGCCCAGTATGGGTTGGACGACTTCACGCACAACTTTTGAATCTCTTCGCATGCGTGCGCAGGTTTCCTCATGATGTTTTCCTTCACCGTAAGCCTTCAGGAGGGCAGAGGTCTTTCTACTCAGGACATGACAATAGGGAGATTGGACCGTAACCTATTTCGAGAGCAGGCACCTAGTAGATTGACGGGCCTTTGTTTATTGACCTGATGGTCATATTGGCCCATCAATCAACTAGACATCTTAGATAGAAAGAAATACACCACGGATTTCAATACACACACCATTGACAATCAATCGTGCGGTTAACATGAATACTAGGGTATTTGGCACGCGCCCGCGCATAGTTGGCGCCGCGACAGCGTCCGCGACCGGTCGCAAATAAACGCGCTGACGTAAACATTTTGTATATTTGATAACAATGTTATGTTAACGGATTAATTGAATAAATAATATTAAGAGCTTGATGGCTTAGTAGCTAGCGCGTTGGGTTGAAAATCATGCAAATAGCGCAATGGTAGATTATCCGATGGTTGAAAGAAAAATACTATCTAGAGGCTGTACTTAGGAAGGTTCGTTAAGCTGTTGGTTACTATTTAAGTCATTTACGTCCATCAAACGGTCGCATGATGGGTACGATACTAGTAGCAACCCTCTACTCTTGTTTAAGCAAAGATGTAGCATTTTCCTGAAACTTTACGCAGACTTGAGGTATTTCAAGGTGCTCAATGTTTTATTTTATTTGCTCGCGTACGTAGAGTTTCGCAGTGATTTCAAGTATTAAAGAGCATAAATCCATGACGCAAGTACACACGTGTGGTAGCTGATAATTTGTTAGTGAAATGTTTATTTGCCGCGTTTTATCTAATAAGCATCTTAGTACAGGCCTATAACTCAACATCGACAGTTAATACACCCTTACTCCTCTCACTGGTAGGATTTAGTTGTGTGTGCTTGTGCATTCAAGAACATAAATTATTTCGCCGCAACCGATTTGTTGATATTAACTGATAGCGCTCGAAAGTAGTTAACCCATGGTACCCCTATTATGAGCTAACTACATTACATATCATAAATTTGACGATATTTTATTAATTTTTGCTAGTCTTTTCGTTTTATATTTTGTGGAGTTCTTTATTGCCTATAAAAATCTGTTATGGTTCTTTTTCAAAGAAGTTTCCAGAAGTGGTCTTAGATTTAAGACAAATAGCTGAGTGCACATTATCTAAAGCTATAATTTAAACCAGTTATTTTTTTGGTTTATGGATTTATGATGAATGAAGAAGAAAATTTATGCTTTCTTTAAGGATGACAGAACTTGGGTGCCATTAATTCAATTAGTTTATTGTATCAATTTTGTTGTTAATAAATGAATTAGATTAAATATATTTTTTTAGGTCAATTTTACATACGATCGAGTTATATTCGATCCCAGTAAATAGAATGTTGACAAATCCGTAAACAATGAACGCATCGTGGATACAACTATCAAGATGTAAGTGTCCCTTTACTAGAATCAGATTGCGCGATGTTCAATCGCTAATCTCCTAGACGCAGCGAAAGCTCACGCTCGTCGGGGTGCAATTCTGACCTTAGCTCGTTGTGTTAAGTCGACAACGACATCGTGTTATTCATTAGGAGTGCGATGATCGCGTGTAAAGTCGTCTCGGTGTCATCGACAGTGATTGTGCGATAGTTCGCTTTCCGCGATAAAGGTGCTATCACGCGATACTTGCGTGCAGATTGATTTGTGCGTTTGTCGGTGTAAGCGCGTGGTTAGTGTGGATGCGGTAGCAATAGCACTTGTGTAGTATTAAACTGTTTAGATATATGTACTAAAAATCGGTACACACACGTTTTGATAGCAACGAAAAATATCTACCTTATTTTTAATGGAATCTATCCATCATGTGTTTTAAAGGGAAACGTATTATTCTAGTAAATGCATCTTATAAAAAGAAACGTTAATATAAATTGATACATCCAATTTACGTTGTATTTCTGTGATATTCTTTTTAAAAAATTTACGATTTTAAGATTTTAATCCCATATTTTCAAAATATGGAATTTAAATCTTAACCGTTAATCCGTTTGTTGTATATATAATTAGCTTTTCATTTTGAAGTTTTGTTTAAAAATATCGCCGTCCTTCCGGGTGTCCTAAATCCCCGTTTAGCCTTCACCTGAAATCTACCGCAAGTTGTCGGTCCATATAGCTCCCTAAACTTTCGGTGAGTTTGGTTTCATTGACGACCCATTTGATGTAATGGTTAAGACGTCGACTACTATGCCAGGGATTTTGGGTTCGATACCCGGACACTACAAACATTTGTTACCATGATAATGTATGTTTGTATTGGTTTGGGTGTTTTCTATGTACGTATATTATTTGTGTATTTCTATAAAATATATATATAAGAATATTTATCCGTTTATTCGTTGTTTAGTACCAATTTTACAGGCTAATGCTTAGTTTGGGACTATATTTGTGAATGTCGGTGGATATTCATTGATTAAATACTAGTATGATAAAAAAAAACTGTTTTTGTATGAACCAATATCGCAGTCAGTTTTCATATCGTAACTGTACTCGTAGATATTTTAATATTTCCTTCCTTCTATGGTTTCATTGTAAATGTATATTTCATTTTGAGAAGTAACACTGACGGGCCGGCGAAATAAAAAACACGTCAGCGTAATGATACGCATTTGCGTCACTGACTGATATCTTTGTTTTATATATGAGGTACTTACATTATATTTTTTATTATGTTCACTTAACTTGCAAATTTATGCTGATCTTATTTATCATGCTCGTAACATAATGCATGGCTGAATCAAATATTCGGTTGTAGGCCTTAGTTATCCACACGGGCCCAGTGCGGATAAGCCAACTTCAGGCACAGCCTTTAAATTTGTTCACAGGCGTGCGCAGTTTCCTCACGATATTTTCCTTCACTTTATAATTTCGATAGTTCGAAAAAACGTGGCGGAATTTGAACCTGCAGATCGGAAGGCAACCATCCAATGAGCCACCTACACTTAAACCCCAAAGCCATACTGTGTGGGAAAACATCACAATTGTAATTTGATAGTCTGTTTGTTTGATTTCATTGACCAGATTGCCCGTCAGTATTGTCGCTAAAGAAATAATCTTAAAGAGACACGCTTATACGAGTACGTACGTAATCCTGTCCCATGTGTAATTCTATTGTAGGCAAACAGATGAAGGGGAAAGTTGTTTCTCAGATCATTTGTGATAAAGTGCGAAGCGATCACATCTTAGTGCTTATCTTCTGAGTCGTCGCGTAAGCGTAGCCATTAGCACAAATAACGCCTCTTTGTGGCAGACACATGAAAGTCGCATACACCGTCTTATTAATAGAAACCTTGTTTATGTGTCATCAAAAACACTAGTATAGATTGTAACATTGTAACGAAAGTGTGATTTGTAACTGTGCAAGATATCTGAGCTTTCGTGTTGGTGTTACAACTATTATAGGTTTATAGCTTTAGCTGTTTTTATACGGTTCTTCGAAGGTTTCGAAGGATAATTTTTATGGGGCAATTTGTACCCCATATATAGAACGCTGGGAATCCAGACACAATAGAAAATCGATTGTGTCTGGCGCCTTAAGGCGTCATTGGCGGTCAAAGGGTTGATGGCAAGCTCGAGCAGGGTAGTACATGTATCACGGCCTCATCAGAAAACCGACGTACTCGTAATAAATTATTTCTTTCTTTCTTTGTTATTACAAAGTTTTGTGTTTTTTTCTCGAGTAAAGGAGGTCGGTAACCTGAATTCCCAAAAGGACCCCAAATCCCTTCTCTCTCCACATATTGCCTTCAATCTTCCTTGTCTCTTAGCCCCTTTGGTTTACTTGTGACCATAGGTGACAATATTTCCAATCTTCTTAGATATATCTTTTGCTAGTATGACAATCGTAGAAATAATACAAAATTCCACGTCTAAATGTAACTTAGTGTAAACATTTTGCAGACAGAAGGTATTGTAGAATGTGCGTTGACTACATCTCGTATATTTGTCCTTATCTATACTAATATATAAAGCTGAAGAGTTTGTTTGTTTGTTTGAACGCGCTAATCTCAGGAACTACTGGTTCGATTTGAATAATTATTTCAGTGTTAGATAGCTTATTTATCGAGGAAGGCTATAGGCTATATATCATCACGCTACGAGTAATAGAAGCGGAGCAGTAATGTAAAATGTTTCAAAATCGGGGGTATTTTTTCATACTTGGAGCTTCCGCTGCGTACGCTGCGTAAACGGTTAAAGTTACACAAAAGTCATGTATGAGAGTATTGTTCTCCTTTTAAAGGTCTACAAAAAAGTCCGCGACAGGATATGTCTATCTTTTAAGGTTAGCTCACTATAACATATTTTTCGCTAATAAAAAATTCTGAAATTGACCCCGAAACCTTTAGTTGGAGGGAGGGGAAATCCTGTGTATAGTGATAAATTAAAGTACCGTGTTATCCCGAATTTAATGCGAGCGAAGCCGCGGGCAAAAGCTAGTCATTTATAATAATGTTAGGTATCATACTAACTGTACTAATATATGTTACTTATCTCCCGTATTGTTGGTATGTAGTGCAACCGAACTGGAGCACGTTGTAATATGAATGTATTAACTACATATATTACATTAAATAAATACCACTTCGTTTGTTTGATAAGCCATAAGATACAGGAATCACAAAAGTTGTGTACATTCTTTTGATAATACACTTAAAGCAAATGATGATAACTGAAAAATACTATTTATTTACAATAACTCATATTATTATGACTTATATACTAACTATAAAAAAAAAACTTATTAATAGGCGGCTAATCCGCACTGGGCCCGCGTGGACGACTAAAGTGTAGGTACACCCATCACGGGTCTCGTGCCCCTTGATGGGGACGTATAATGAGCTGATTATGGTATTTATGATGTTACTGGGTACATTTTCCAAGACTTCATTTGCGTTAATAATAATTTGTAGAATTATAATTCTACAAATGATTTGACCCATTAAATTGATGTCAGTTAAAGTTGTTTTCTATTTAGATACCTAAAATTAATATATTTTTTTAGGTATCTAAATAGAAAACAAGCTATCTGAATGCCTTGCCGATAATTCATAAAATAGCGCATTGCTTTTGAATATCGTTGGCGCCACTAGCACGCCATACAAATAATTTCTAGATGCATTTATCCAACGTTTCCGGTTCGATCCCGTGTACTTTCCAAGTGCTAATTCACAGGCACACACCGGCGCAACCCTTTCCTGAACGCAGTTAAATCTTTTATCGCTACCAAATCGACTGTCGTAAATCCAACTCGCGGCCCATTGTTGCTGCACACAGTACTTATATGGGAGCGACCAAAATAAATCACGAACAAAACCATATCGGCGCAATCGTAGACTATCTCGGGCGGATCGACCGGCGGGGGACTACGTCGAGATACGATATTACGGCTATTGAATTAGCATTACCGCTGTTCCCGATATTGTTGTACGGGGCGAGGCATGCCTCATAATTCAGTGCGGTATTATTTTAATTTCGGTCGTGCGTCGAACGGCCGGACGGGCCGGTATGTCGCGGTCGTGCGAGATCGCGCCCCGAGATTGTATTAGATGCATAATCTCCATCTTAGACCGATGCGGGGCGTCCTCGGAACGTGTCACCGCGGCTTCTGTGCAAACGGTATGCATTCATTAAAATACCATCAATGACGCCCGTGTTTTTGTTGCAGGTTGCTCAGCGACCTGGATGATCTTGACATCGACAGCTCCGCCGATTAAACGTAAGTGTAATAATAGACTTTTACGAGATAACATCCATTGTTTATAATGTATACATTGTTTACTTCCTCGAGTGGGGTCGTCGAGTTCTTTATTAAAAGGCAATTAACATAGATCAATGTTATCAATTTGAATTAACATACTAAAGATTTCTATGCAAATTGAATGGACTGTGGTGTGTGTCGAAACATTCGGATGACACGTGATATAGATATGATTGGTGCCTGTCGGGTGTTATTGATTCAATGACATTTTCATCGATGCTGGTTCTAATATGATGCTATTATTCAATTATGGGTACCTCGCGCCCGATCCGATTGTCACTTGACCGGGTCGACACCAATCAAAGTAGACGTTAACACCAATGACGGTATCGGGAATCTGTTGTCGCATCGGGGCGACATGTTTTTTATGCGATGATGGGTTCATCAATTGCTATCGATTGTTCTACGTAGATAACAAAAACGTGTTGTTTAAACATAGATGTTTTGTTGTTGAGGGTACTATTGGAACTATGACTTGATTACTTGATATTAATGTGTCGTTAATGTGGTAAATCACATTGTCCATTAATTCAAGTGTCTATCTGAACCTACAATCCTTTTACTGAGTGGTATGCTTACGTACTGAGCCGACTGAAATCCGAATAGATATCCAATGTAGAGACAGATATTATCTCGCAAAGTGGTATAGCCGTGAAGTAAGAGTCTCGACATTTCTCACATTTCTGTGTATTCGAGAAAAGGACACTTATTCACTTCTTAAATACTTAACGTCTGTTAAAATAATAACACCTTAACATAGAGTATATTATTTATACATGAAACATCTTAGGTAACAGGCACAGGCCGGAAGGTGTTGACCGAAAATAATTACTATCCTACAGATTTAAGATTCCTTGAACATTGTATTGTCAGGAGGAGGTTCACTTGCCATCAAGTGAGTCACATTTTATTCAAATAACAAAAAAACAGAACGCGGCTATACTAATAGTATCATGTAATTTCGGGAAAAATATGTAAGATTAAGATATACAAGGTATCCCTCAGAAAATTTATTTCCTTATTTTAAGTTTTTTTTATGTTATAGCGGGCAAACGAGCAGGCGGCTCATCTGATGTTAAATGACGTCGTCACCCATGTACACTTACAATACCAGAGGGCAAAGAAATGCGTTGCCAGCCTTTTAGTGTGTGTTTTCAGTGAGATATTGAATAATAATTGGTGCACACGAGTGGCTTGGCGTCACGATGGGCGATCGTATCTCGCGGGCGTGCTGCATCCATCAGTTGAGGGCTGCGCTATCTGCGCGGGTATCGCGCGGATAACCATTGTCTCTCCGGACGATTGTATCAGCGAAATTTGTGCTCGCCTCCGATCGTCCGTTTGTCTTTTGCCGCAAATGAACCGCGTAAGGCTGCCTGTCCACCAGGGCCTGAATTCTACCACTTTCCTTGTCATTACGACACCATTACGGCATTTTAAAATCCAACTGTAAATTTGGTATTCCTGTACAACAATGTTAATGGATTTAAATAGTAAATATATAGTAGAATAAATTGTCTAATTGTGTATACCAATGAAAATCTACCATAGAACAGAACAAATGATTGCAAAATTTTACAATTGAGACACAATAACAATCTTAAAACGCATTTTAAAATTAGCAGATATGCGCCCCAGAGCGGAGCGTAGTAGCATTGAGCAAGGTAACATCCACCAATAGAAATGCATAAAAGTTCCGCGTTAAAGACTGACGAGTGATTTTTGTTATTCTATTGGTTGAGTTTAACGTCGCCGTCGCACAACTAACTTGCTCTGGTGCAGTGGACAGGCAGCCTTATGAAGCGAGCGAAAGAGCGGACCACACCGCGCAAGTTTTGCCAAGTCATCGATACGCCGTGGGAACCGGAACTGACCTTGTGGGGATGGTTGGTTAATGGTGGGATTGATCGAGGTTCGTAATCATGGATAGATTTGGTCACAAATGATTTGTCATGTGTCCACTGTTTATGGACTTTGTGTCTAATTTTGCTAGTAATAATTGATGGGTGCTGCAGTTTAATATTGCAATTAATGTTCCCGTGAAAATGTTCCCGGTAAGGCGATGACTAATAGTAATAGGCGACGTATGCTCCCAGCCAATAAAGTGGCGAGGTGCAGGCATTTAAACTGCGCTCCCGATTGTGTGCGCGACCGGGCGACCACTTAATAGCATTAGCATCATTGTCCGGCCGTCGTTAATAAGTCGCTGGACAGTTCTATTGGGCGCACTCCATAATCGGGCGCACCGACGGCCCCAATTCCACTAAATTTGAAATGCGCTAATACGGTCGTTAATTCATTATTGACATTGAAGATGTAGATACGTTAGTTTTTAGGGTTCGCATCAATTTCGCAATATGTTTAGTATCAAGAGATGCAGAATTTAATGGCGGATCGTATGATGTTATATTTTGAAAATTCTTGGATGTTATTTCAAACATTTGAATATTATCGGGAATAAAACAGAGATTTTTGGGGGGTCATTTTTTATTACAACTGACACAATTCGGCTATTCGCCATCAAAAACATTTACAGTCCTTGCAGTTTCCATAGTTGAAAGAAAGAGTAATATACCAAAGATCATCTTTAATGCCCCGTAGGTTGCGGGGATTGTACATTTTATGTCTCAATATCAAATTTTCGAACGCACTCGCTCTGTTTAATTGTAGATTTTCATTGGTAACACCATTAAACATTTCATTCTACTATACAATTTCCATTTTAAATCATTGATAATTTTAAAGTGGGATCGGAATATCAAATTTATAGAGCGTCGGTGGCTCAGTGGTGCGGACTGTCGCCTTCCTACCGGGAGGGCTGAGGTTCAAATCCCGACACGTACCAATGTATTTTCGAATTTTCGAACAATATATGTACGTTATCCGACACTCTTACGGTGAAGGAAAACATCGTGAGGAAACCTTCATGCACGCCTGCGAAGAGATTCGAAGGTTGTGTGTGAAGTCGTCCAATCCGTACTAGGCCCGCGTGGACGATAAAGGCCTAATCACCCTATACGGGTAGGCTCGTGCCCCTCGGTGGGGACGTTTAATGAGCTGATGATGATGAAAAATGTAATGTCAAGTTATTTAGTGGAATTGAGGTCCAGTATCATTGGGCGCGCTCCATAAGCGCACCGACTTCTGGCCTCGTGTCACGAATTTGTACTCTAATGGCCCCCGGGAATATAGTGCACCCCGATATCTGGGATAGTTTGAGTCAGACAATGGATGATTGTAATATCCAGCTTATTCTTCCGCGCGTCGGGTATTTAATAGAGGAAGCGATAGGGTATACTGAAATAGCTTGCAGAGTAATTATGCTCTTGGTTAGGCCATGGTAGTGAACCATTGAAATCTTTGCAGCAAAGATATGGCTGAAAACTTTGAAGACGGAGTCAGTAACTCATTTTATTTGAATTGCAGATACGATATAATTTCTTTGAACCCGATCGCGTATATTGACACTTTGATGATTCCAAGAATCGCTTTTGCTGATAACAAACAGCACATACAATTTCAAAATATTGGTTTCTTGTACATACATGCCTGAGCTTTTTAGTGCACAAACAAATTTTAAATCTTTGTTTTTTGACTGTATGTCTGAGCTTTTGTCTTTTAATGGTTAAAGTTACCACCACCACCACGAAGATATCTAGTGGTAAGTGGAAACTATCGCATATGTCGCACCCAGGATACTGAATAAGTGATTCTTTCATAATCATTGACCTGTGACAACTCATCACGGTCAATGAACCTGTACACGAATCTCAAATCAAAGATCGCAGGACATGGATAACGTTTATTGGCGCTGTGCATCTGCTAAATCGCTGCCTCAATTCCGGCCAGCTGTAAATCCATTTAGCGTTGAAGGGCCTGCGCACGCGTCACTCAATTACGACCAATTAGACGAAGCGCTGTCGGCGAGCTTTTGATAACGATGCTAACAGCTGACTGACTGATTTCTATGCGTGGTTTTACGAACAAGTAGCTTATAACTGTAGCTCAAGGTATTTTATAGCTAGTCTATATCATGAAATATCATCATGATCAGCACATTAAACTTCCTTACTTAACACCTATTAATCCAAATTGGGTTTACGTGATGTGTTACGGCCCAAGATACCCATAGCTATGCTGTGCGGGATGGCTTGTGCCCTGTAGCGGGACGTTTTAAGCTGATAATATTTTTTGTTACTAAATCATAGAAAATATTTCAAGCTAAGAGGATAGTACTTTGAACATGTCCGTATTGGTCTGGGTGTTTTCTATGTAATTATTATAAGTATGTTTTTAAAAAATATATATATCTATTAGAACGTAATACAAGCGTCACGCTTAACTTGCGTTGTGTGAATGTCAGTGGATATTTATTATATTTATAATACTTAACCTGAAGAAAGACTGAGGTATATAAATTTCATTGTATTTTATGGCATCAGTTTCAGTTATTTATTTTAGTACTGGACAAGAATGAAACATATTTTTTAACAAGTCACGACACTACACTATCTTTAATGACCTAACCAATAAGATGTTAGGTATTCTCATAAGAACAAAAAATCGCATAATCTCGATATCTAATTGGCTCAGGTCATCCACACCGCACTATCGTAAAACAAAAAAAAACCAACAGTATTTACGACGAACAATAATTGCGTACCTATTATATCAGTGTGTATTCCGGTTTTACCAGCGGTCAATGTAATTAGGCGTATCTAATATTTATAGTACCTCTATTTATATTCATGTATTAATTGTATTATATATAAGGCGCCTAATTCTCGGAAGTATACGTAGCCTAAAATCGCGATACACTCGCTGTATTCGTAGTTTCTCTTGTTTGTTTTTAAACGTCAAGATAATGCGACTGATGGTACGCGTATATTTCTTAATTGCTTATTGCACGATACGGACACTATCGGTCCACTATTTCCAACATAATAAGCATTATCATAACAATAACAAGCTAGTAACTCGCGACACTCGAGGTGCTTATGACGGGTAACGATAACCCAACGGTTCTCAGTTGAGTTTTGCGTGCAATACCTACCGTACATGGTACAGTTTTTTCCTCTGTACTTTGCAATTGCTGTGTAAAAATCACGCGAACCTATATTGCGAATATCGTGTGACATGTGCGTGAGTTGATAGTGAAAGTGTAAGAAGTAAATCCGTCGTATGCTAAGGAATTGACGGTTAAAGGTAAAGATGTGATTTGAAAATCTTTCCTAATAAATGAAACACCGTAGTTTAAATCCTACCAAAAACCTTTCATGTTAAACGTTCCCAATGCAACCTCATAAGGTTTGCACTGTAAAACATATCAGATCTCATGTATAGCCGAGCTTTTGAATCTACACAACCTTTTTTTTTGTTGCTGAGTGGGGAAGTCTTCGACATACGCGCCAAAAGTTTGAGGCATCGGCGCGGATATGTGGGACTAGTTCGCCGTGGTGGCGCACTCTCGAAATGGTAGAGCGCGCCACGATGGCGAATGTACCCACTTAACCCCACTCCCGGCGTATCCTCACGCACCAATGGGTCGTGCACCCCGATTTCGCTTTTGACAATCACCGGGGTGAATCAATCTACACATCCTAACTCTACCGACCCTAACTTCAAGAATTCTACAAATCAGTTAATATGTATAGCTACGCCATTTCGCTCAATCAAGAGCGTCGGTGACTCAATGGTGTGGACTGTCACCTACCTACCGGGAGGGCTGAGGTTCAAATCCCGACACGTCGATACCAATGTGTTTTCAAATTTTTGAAAATATATGTATGTTATCCGAGGCTCTTACGGTGAAAGAAAACATCGTAAGGAAACCTTCATGCACACCTGCGAAGAGATTCGAAGGTTGTGTGTGAAGTCGTCCAATCCGCCTGCGTGGACGACTAAGACCTAATCACCCTATACGGGAAGGCTCGTGCCCCTCGGTGGGGACGTTTAATGAGCTAATGATGATGAATGACACCATTTCGCTACCGCGTTGGCAGTGAGTATTTAGTTTCTGATCTGAAGTAAGTAGGTTAGGTAAGTAACAGCCAAGCCATACATATTTACTAATTGAAGTGACAACTCTATGAGAGTTCAAAAATACGCCGAAACACTTCGAGAAAAGGTAGGTAATATTACGTTTCGCTTGGCTCATACACAATCAAATTTTACATATTAAACAAACTTTTTTTTATTACTCGTTACTAAATAACATTGTGTACTTGTAACTATTCCGAGTTGCATTTTAAAGAGCTTTAAAAAAATGAATGCACGCAAATGGACAACACATTGTATGATGGTCTTGATTACATAAAGTTTTATAAATTATTTGCTTGCTTTGTATGAAACATGTAGTTAGAAAACTTGAATCGGTAAGGCTTTTAGTATAATTGGGTACCTTAATAAAAAACAAGCTCTATCTCTTTTTTTCAAATCAAAGATGCTCTTTATATTTTATGTTTGATTGATGGTGTAGAATATATTCCCAAGCTACTTAATAAAGCTATTGTTACCGGTGATCTTACAACGTTACAATGGTGGGTTCGCCAAAGCTAAATCACATTAAATCTGTAAAAATTGTAGTTACAGTTTGTTTTGACAGCAATTGTTAAATTGTGATTTTTTTGTATTGTTATCTGTTACATTTTTGCTGAGCTTAGTGTTTTTTAAGAACATTACCTTACTTCAACATCTTATAACAATCTCCTTAAAATAATTGAACAAAATGCTGTATTTTATTAAATCCTCGTGAACATCATCAGGGGGTGTCTTCATTCAGCAGTGGACTCACTCATATATGTTTGATGAACAGTAAATTGCATATTTTATTTCCTCTTCTGCCACTGAAATGTACACTTGTTTTTGCTTTAGCTTTGACAGCCCTAACCTTCAATGAATTGACTACCGATTCATCAGTTCGAGACACATCTCGCAGCAGGTACACTGCGGGCTCATTAATCACGTCTCGTTTGCCCAAGGACGCGTCTGGTTACTTTAAATCTCTTTTGTGCTCTTTTTGTTTGTCTCATCACTACAAAGACCAAGTATCGTTGCATATAAGCTGCTACAGAGGCCGTGTTTGGACGTCAAATTAAATGGTGTGTGGCCATTTTTATAAAGCTTTGAAATTTCTGCGTGTATACAATGATGTAAAAAGTATAGATTCGTGGTATGCTCACAAAACAATCGAAATAAGTGTTCCGAATGCAGTGACAGCACACTTACACATATTTCGAATGAGTGTACATTTACTTAAACAAAGAGCCTACAACTGTATTATCTTTGGCGGTTCGTTTTTGAGGCACGGATGGCGTATATACCTTTTTATATATTCAGAATATCATTGTGAGTATACTGATACAATACACGATTCTTTAAAGTTTCTAAAATGTTCGTGTCTTGAGAATAAATTGAGCCATTTATTGCCACTTCAATACGCATAATATGAAAACATATTTTTAGCAAGATCTATTACTATCGAAAAGTACTAACAAGTATTACTAAACACAACACAAATAAAATTAGACAACAAGACATGAACTGAAGTTCCTACAAACACAAGTCGTGCTTACTGCTACGCAATTTGTCCATAATTGTAAGAATGTTAATATAAACGACATAAATTTTAACTACGTAATTTATACGACGGTGAAGGGGAATAAGTATGCGAATATTGCATGTCTTCGATCACCGATTGTATCTTCTTAACGGTGCTACAAGTAGTTATACACTTGCAGTACTAAAATCCAGTATTAATCAACTGTTTTTATGCTTACAAATGTCATTGAAGCTTAATTGAGCTGTTGGCGTGTATGGGTGCAAGTTTTGTAACGGATAACAGTTCAGTAGGAGCTTTTTGCGTCATTTGATGGATTCTTGGAAATTCTACGAGAAACATGTTAACAGATCTCGGGTATCTCATAGAATTTATATGTAGTTATTTTTTGTACTATCGTGATTTTAAAATTGTTGTACAGTTGTAAACGTACTAAATTGGTAAACTTAAATAATGTGATAATAAAGAAGTCCCTTATAGGTATTTACTCGTATGAATAAATAAATATCCACTGACATTCATACAGCACCATCTAGCCCCATATTAAGCGAAGGCCTTGTAGTTGGGGTACTAAATAACTGATACAACATACTTATATACATTATTTTGTAAATACATACATATTATACATCGAAACACCTAAACCATTACAAACAGATATGTTCATGCACACGAATGTTGGTAACCCGGAACCCTTCGTGTAGTAGCCGACGTCTCTACTCTACCATTAATACCACATGGGTCGTCATGAAATCCGAAGTTGCATTTTTAATGACTTTTAGTAAACATTTAGATATTTTAATATTGTGCACTTCATAACGACAGACGGGACGGTTTGCTTATCTGATTGCCAGTGGTACACCTGCGCATGATAGATGCATTGTAGGAACCCAAAGATATTAGATGGTGTACCTATCTATAGTATTTTTTAACATACATATTATTATGAAGATGTTTGTATATGGTGTGGTGAACCAATCACCTCAAGGGTTTGTCACGCTTTCAAATTAAGTTAAAAAATTTGCGACCTGATATCTAAAATAGTAATCCACAACGCATATATATCATATACAACTCATATATTCACATATATATTTGACGATCTAACTGGTGTTGCGGTTGAGTCCTCGGTTGCAACATCTAGGATTCCGGGTGCGATCCCCGGGCAGTACAAACATTTGTGTGCATGAACATGTCTGTTTGTAATGGTCTGGATGTTTTGTGTGTATAATATATAGGTATTTACGAAATAAAATGCATATAAGTATGTTAACCCGTTGTTTCGTACCCATAATACAAGCTTCACGCTTAACTTGGGACTAGATGGCGCTGTGTGAATGTCAGAGGATATTTATTTATTTATATATCATTAGTTTTTAGTAGATCATTGCCGCTTAAATCGCGTATTCAATTCTGTAATTACCTCTTACAGAATTTCAGTAGACACAAACGACAGGTAGCGATATATGTCGTCATACATGTTAATACTTCTGTTAACTTGACATCATCGTAAACTTAACGATTTAGTAGAATTACAGTGTATTGCGATAATATATTGATAGCAATCTTCACCAGTGATTCATATATAAGTTAGTAATACTTGCAGTTTCAATTTTAGTACGTGTACCTAGTACACATTTGACGGTCTTTTGTCATGGTTAAAGTTGTACATAAATTATTTGTCTTCTGCGTTTTTGAATTTGTTATTTATAATCAATTAGTAAGTTTATAAAGAATACGTTTAATACATAATTATTGTTAATATTATTATTTTATTAAATAGAAATAGATTTATATAATAAATAGAATAGAAAATGTATTGTGTCTGTTGAAAATATACTCGGTAAAAGGTTTTGTTATGCCGTATCGTTCCGGTCGACCCGGCCTATTAGTGCCGAAGCATTTCGATCAGTTTCAGTCCTATATTTCTGTTCTGTTCTGTGTACATTGTCTTTCGTTTATTTGTTACGTTTATATGCAATGTAATTTGTGGCCAATAAATGCTTTCTTTCTTTTTTAACTGAGGAATAAGTTTTTAGTGGACGTGATAAAACATGGCACTAAACTCTTTACATTTTTTAAAAGATTATTTTGCAGAATTCCTCTAGGTAGATATCGACAAGATGTTTAAAAGTATCTTCAAATAGGTATGAATAAAGCATGTTTGAATATGAAAATTTGGAATTGTACGCGTGTTTAACGTGTCGTGTGCATTTGAAGGTAAGGGAGCCCTACGAGCCGGTGTCAGTCGCGTGACCCCGCGCCGCGCCGAATACATTACAGCAACACAATAGAAAAGCTGACTGACAAATTAACTGGGCTACCTTTTTTCGATCTATTCAAACACAATAATTTTTCACACATTTTGTATGGTGTGGCACGATGATACACTTCTAAAACTTATATTAGGATATTTTATGAGGTGAATAATTGGAGTAAGTTGGGTTTTAAATTAAAACAAATATTTATGGTTTTTTGAGCCCAATTGACATTCCGAAAATTGAGCATCGAGAATGCGCGTAACTCGGGAAGCTTTAGGTAGCTATCCTACTGTGGACGCCTTCCAATTATATTATTTAGGCTGGTGGTTGTCCATGAAATTTTTCAATTTTATGACTTAAATTATAATCTTAACACACAGGGACAACCCACTTGGTTGTAACAAGGTATCGTTGCCTGTACCTTATAAAGTTGGAACATGCGCCAAACATCCTATATAATTTTCTTATCACAAAAGTAATAATTTAAAAAAAAATACTTAAAAATAACAAAACAATATTTTTAAAACATTTTCAAATGTAAACGAAACACTAAACAATCGATGTTAGAACTATGTAAAAGAATAGCAACAAAAACACAATCTGAGATACTTTCTAACTATCAATTGCTGTTTAAGTTATTTATACTTACGTACATACATTTTATAACTTATCATTAAAAATTATTTTATACCATTTATTTCTTTATTTTGTAAGAAAACCAACAGCGTGTTTAAAAATAACTTCACAGTATTTATTTACATCAAGTGTAGCCAGTAACAGGTTTTCCTATGTATGTAACCAATAGTAGGTTCTGTGTGAGCTAATGAGTATCTTAAATCAGTAAACATTTATAAAATATAGTATACACTTACCATCATCATCATCAGCTCAGCAAACGTCCCCACCGAGGGGCACGAGCCCACCCGTGGCGGGTGATTAGGCCTTAGTCGTCCACGCGGGCCCAGTGCGGGTTGGACGACTTCACACACAACCTTTGAATCTCTTCGCAGGCGTGCATGAAGGTTTCCTCACGATGTTTTCCTTCACCGTAAGAGCGTCGGATAACGTACATATAATTCCGAATATTCGAAAACACATTGGTACGTGGCGGGATTTGAACCACCGACGCTCCGAGTAACTCTTATTTATTAGTTATTATTTCATCTCTTTAATGAATGTCCTGCAGTTTGATACTTTTCTTAGTGTTTAACAATCCACGGTACTGTGTTCCAGTGTGAGCATGGTGGTGGTGTTGAACGGCGTCCTAGCGGACGAGTGTCCCACGTCGGTGCGTGCCTTGCTCGCCTCCCACCCCGGGTACCGGGATGCCGCGGCGCAACTCCTGGCTGCAGCCGCGAGGCAGGTGCCGCCGCCCGGACTGCTGTACGTCGGCCAGAGGGAGCTCGCGGCGGCAGTGCCGCATGACAGTGAGGCCCCAGTTTATTATTTGTGTAAAAAAACATAATAAATAAATATCCACTGACATTCACGCAGTGCCACCTAGACCCAAGTTAAGCGTAAAGCCTGTATTATGGGTACTAAACAACGGATAAACATACTTATATACATTTTTTTAAATACATACATATTATACATAGAAAACACCCAAATAATTACAAACAGACATGTTCATGCACATAAATGTATGTACTGCCCGGAAATCGAACCCGGAACCCTTAGTGTTGCAGTTGACGTCTCAACCGCAGCACCAAATGGGTCGTCACAGGAAAAGAACTGTTGCGATTGCACAAAGTACGGCCGCCTGGCCTTTTGTATATTCCTACATAAGCTAAGACAACTGGAGCCGCAGCGTCTGCACGACAGTGACACTAGACTTTATTGGGTAAATGGGTGTGGTGGCACAGCATCGAGGTGCTCCAACTCAACAGAACGAAATGATCGCGGTGGCAGTGCCGCATGCGCCTCGAGTTTATTATTTGTAAGTGTTGGCATCATCATCATTTGGGAAAGGGACGTAGCGATGTAATTACTGGCTGCAGCACCAAGGCAGGTGCTTCCATCCGAACTGCTGTACGTGGGGCAGTGAGAGCTGGCGGCGGTGACATTTTCAGTGATACTCGAGTTTATTATTGGATGCGGTCGTCTCTATATTCCTATATACGGTAAGCTAGGACAGCGAAGGCCTCAGCGGCAGTGCCGAACCTCGGTGAGACTCGATCGATTTTACTACGTCAGTATTTGTTAAAAACTGCACCATCACTTGTAAAGGGATGCGGTGATACAGCATTCAGCTGCAGTTATACTTTTACTAGCGGTAACTATCGCCGAACTGCTGTTAGACGAACACGGGGAGCTTGCGGCAGCTTGGGAGCAGCGGCAGCTTGCTGTGCCGCAATTAGATCGTCAGATTAAATCTTGGCTTAGGCCGTGTTTTACTATATATTCCTAGTTGTATTGGACCTTTCAATCATTATAATATGAATATTAGCATTTTTACAAGAAGTTGAAACTTTTTGTAAAAATTAATATGTTATTTAGAGGGTCTTTGCATTCTACGAATGCAATGCATAATGAACCTAAATAATGATTTTTTTTTTGCTTTACAGAAAATGTGAACATAATCGGATCAGATGACGCCACATCATGTATTATAGTAGTCGTCAGGCATTCAGGTAAATGTTTATTATTATAGGCATGCAGTATATCATAATTTAATTAAATACTTTCAGACAAAAGCACAGCTCTCTAGCAACTTATATACCTATATTATCTTTATATATTATATAGAATGGAATAACATTTAAATTGTTGTACAAACTGTTGTAAAAAATGTTTGTACTGACCAATATGGAACCCGGAAACTCTGTTGTAGCTAATTTCGCAGATATAACGACACTTTAACTGCGGTAAAGTCATACCCAATTGGAATCATTATTTTGCCGCCCATCACTTGGATGCATCTTTAAAGGAGTGTACAAATTTTCTGCCCCAAGTGTAAGGAGGTCGTTAATTTTACACAGAAACGAAGCTTTAGTTTCTCAGCTCGCAAGTGATCTTAGATGAAGATGGTAGTCATGTCAGTTATTGATAGATAACGACTAAAACAAACCAATCTATATCAAATACAGGGAGTGTTAACAGAATTAACGTATTACTCATACTATACATTTTGGCTATCTTCTTATCGCTTCGACTCATATTTTTATTAAAGAGCCCACTCATAGATAACGCCCGTCAAGGACCTCATGTTTTATTTGTACTAGTATTGCCCCGCGGTATGACCCACAGTATAAAATATGCCTATGTGTTATCCAAAGAGTGAAACTTCAAACATATTTTTATATACCCCGATGCAAAAAAGACGCGTTGTTTTAAGTGTGACGTGTCTATGTGTGTGTATGTCCGTGGCATCGAAGCTCCCGTACGGATGAACCGATTTGAATTTAGTTTTTTTTTTGTCTGAAAATTAATATGGCGAGAGTGTACTAGCTATGTTTTTGATGAAAATTCTTCTCAGATGGCAACAAAATGGCCGTTTACGTATTTTTTACACAAACCCCTAAATGTGGGGGTCAAACGAAAGGGCTTGAATAGTGATATACTATAGACTATGTCAAAATTTAAATTCATGATGGCCGCCACAGAAAATTTCATATTTTTTTTCTCAACTCAATCATTTATCAATCAAGTAAAAGGGCTTGACTAGTAGAATGCTATATACCATATGACAGACATAGGTACTTTAATCTTTGGCGGCGGAGGTTTTAAAATTATTTTTTTAATTATTGTTGCGTAGGATCAGGCGCAGTTGCTCTGGCACACTTGGACGGGTCAGGAACAGCAGAGGCGGCCGCAGCTATGGTGGCCCGGGTCCAACAACTGGCTGTAGGCTATCCCGAAGGTCGGCTCGAGCTGCAGCTGGTCGGCGGGTTCACTGACCCGCACCGGTACTCGGACGAGCTCTTCGCTAATATTATGCGTGAGTGCTAGAAATTAATTGGCAGTAACTCTGCAGAAGAAGCCTCAGTCATACCTCTCTATTTGCAACGGCGGAACCGGGGGGAGGTTCTTGCCCCCCCCCCCCCCCCCCCCCCGAGCTATTTTTAAGTACCAACGTACAATAACAAAATACCTTATAAGTTCTTAACTTGACTACTACTATGTGACCCCCTCCTAGCGCCTAACCTGGATCCGCCCTTGTCTACGTGGTCTAGTGGATTTTATGTCATAAATTGTCGGGGCGGTCAGTGCGCTCTCCTGGTGGTAAGTGTAACGCCTTACCGTGACAGGTGCAGTGTTGAAGGAAATTAATTACAGTAAGTAGACATTATTTTCCGTTAACACTGCCCTGCCACTCGTAATCCGAGATGACAGATGTCAGATCTCTTATACCCGTAATTTAAAGCAGCAGTGCCCTCACATCCCCATAAAACAATATCTGGCACTGCGGTGGTACCTTGACGACTCAGTACCGAGTCTACCACCTAGTATTCCGAGCATTGGAAAAGTACTAAACAAATAATCAACGTACATGTAACTGACTTACGTAAATGCCATTTTTATATGACACCCGTGTAACCTAATTATAATTACCAGTACGTACCGCGAAGTCGGAACTAAATTATTAAGATTGACGCAAAGGTCGCGCAATGAACACTGGCATAGCTGCCAACGTTGATTTTATTAGAGTGGGCTGCTCTATTGTTTGACACTTAACCAAACAAATACAGAAGGGTTACTTCAAGCTTAGTATACAGGAAAGGAATATCCTTACTATTTCATAGCAATTTTAAAGTTATTTGACCGCCTACATATATTTCATGACATAAAGTGAAGTTCGCTTACCAGGGGAGTTACCGCAATCTCTGAAAACAGTATTGTTATAATGATACGTCTGCATTTTTGTACCGAAAAAGTAATATTATTAACACAGTTTTAAGAGATGGCGGTAACCCCTCTGGTGGTAAGTGATACGCCTGAACAAGACAGAAGCATTGTTAGTGGATTTTACCTGTACCTGTCATTATTTTCTGCCAACACTGCTCTGCGCCCGTCACCTAAGACGAGGGATGCTAGGTCTCCTCTTTCTTCTTCTTTTGCATATTCTTATTTGTGAGGTTGTCTGGAAGAAATCGTTATAAGCGATAACACCGCCTAAATTGCATTACTTCAGTTATGTGTGCAATATCGAAATGTATCTATTTATCCTCTACCATACCCGGTCTTACATTGGTTCATTATGGTACCGTACATGGCAAATACCCAAAATGCATACTGATTAACTTAAGTACCTATTGTAGGTTTTAAAAAATCAAACAGTATAAAATACGAACTCAAATATAAAATACGCTCATGTTTATTTTAATAAATATATTCTTCTATTTATTGTGTAGGTATAATCAAATAGACCTTCAATCAAACTGACCTTGATGTCAAAGTTTCTAGACTCAACTTGGGTTACAACAAGTAATTCTACCTGCAATGCAGGATTAATTTGGAAATCACAGCTGATTTGCCATGTGAGCTAGATGTAAATCGCTAGACGACGAAGAAGAACAGTCTAAATGACCCCTTAATGTTGTCCATTCTGTGATTATTTCATCACTGAGTAGACTGATTACATTATACTTAATCATTAGAATAGAAGGAGAGCTAGATACAATGAGGATGATATTTCTAGGTGTAAGATTATGCCTTCTGTAGTTTATAAATCTTTTAAAAGTTTTACGCGTATTTATGTCGATGTGCGAATTCTCGCACACGACAGTCAATAATTCGATTGACATCTGCGTAGTTGTTGTTTTGGAATGCAAATTGCCTTTGTAGCAGTATTATGTAACTTACGGTATCACAACAACTTTTACTTAGAATACATTTTACACATACGAAAACAATACGAAAACAATTTAAATTGTAAATAGCTTCTTAAATTAAAAACATAGTAATTTGTGTCTATAACTATATGTAGGCTATGTAAAAACGATAATGTGTTTTTCTTTATAACGTTTGCGCGCAGTGTCCTAATAGTTAGTTCACACTCTCGTTCCGGAAAAAACATTATTTATCGTTAATACGAGTACATGACCGTGTAACAATTACTAAAAAAATATGTTTTCTCCCAGTATCCTTCCACCACCAATCCGTGGAGATACACCGCTGGCGTGTTGCTGATAAGCCGCCTCAATGATTGAGCGGATTTCTTCTCTTGCTACTTCTTCAAAGTGCTATACACTGTCTTCGGTCTTGTTCCGAAAAGACCATTATTTATCGAAATTTCTTTGTCGTGTAATTCCCAATGAAACCCAAATTTGCTCCCAGTGTCCTTCCACCGCCTGTTCGTGGAGATAGACCTGACGCTGGCGTGTTGCTGGGAGCTGAACACGGCGCTAGGGGGAGGAGCGGCGTTGGTCACGGGCGTGGGGGTGGCCTTGTGAGCTGGGGATTGGTTTCCAGCTACTTTGGCTGACCTAGCTCTAGCGATGCTGAGAACTTTTTCATTCCTAGGCCCTCCCATGATACTTTTTTACAGTGATATAGACTGTTTATACTCTTCAAGCAATACCATTATTCCCTACGCCCCTACCTGTACTAAAAAAACTAAAGTTTCTTTTTTTATAACATTTGCGCTCAGTGTCACAAAGTTCACACTCTCGTTCCGGAAAGACCATTATTTATCATTATGATATTGGCGTGTAACAATTACTAAAAAAAATGTTTTCTCCCAGTATCGTTCCATCCTTAATATCTTCTCGATAGACAGCTGGCGTGTACCTGAGATCAGAAGCCTCCCGCAATGAGTTATGGGATTTTTCTCTTGCTACTTCTTCAAAGTGCTATACACTGTCTTCAGTCTTCTTCCGAAAAGACCATTATTGATCGTAATCGCTTTGACATGTCACTAATGAGCCCCCTAATTTGTCTCCCAGTGTCCTTCCACCGGCTGTCCGTGGAGATAGACCTGACGCTGGCGTGTTGCTGCGAGCTGAACACGGCGCTAGGGGAGGCGCGGCGGCCCCGTTGGTCACGGGCGTGGGGGTGGACGTGCGAGCTGGGGACCTGTTCCCAGCTTCCTTCGCTGATAAAGGACCGGAATTACCATTGCGTGGAGCTCGGATGATCACCGGTGGACCGCATACGCAGCAGGTACGATATTTCTTTTTTAAATTACTACTGACATACTAAGCTTTTAGCCTGTAATATGGGTACTAAAGAACAGCTGACATCTCAACCATTACACCAAATGGGTCGTCGAATTTGTAGCTAAAGATTGCTTTTGGTAACAATTGTGACTACAACTACTACAATGACAGTTTTAGATGTATAAATAGTACCTAAACATGGCTGATAGAGGGTCGGTGGCTCATTGGTGCGGTCTCTCGCCGTCCGATCTGTAGGTTTAAATCCCGTCATGTACGTCATGTCTGTCTTTCGAATTTTCTTATCTTAGGGTGAAGAAAAACATCGTTTTGAAACATGCGCACGCCTGCAAAGGGATTCAGGGTTGCGCGTCAAGTCGGCTAATCCGCACTGGGCCTGCCTAGACGTCTAAGGCCTATACACCCTTTACGAGTAGGCTCGTGCCCTTCGGTGGGGACATTTAATGAGCTGATGATGATTGCTGTACTGTGACACTTGTACTGGTAGATACGATGGTACGCCTGGCCTTTGTCACTACGTCTTTTTTGTCGATTTCTTACCCCCGATATCTAAATTGGGGGTAAAAGTTTTATCGAGCGTTCCGCAATTTTCAAGGTAGAAAGTTAAATATTGGTATGCGGATTATTTGCTATACGTAGTTTTTAATGTAGGCATCTAGAAATCAGTGCATAAAATCTTATAAACCGTTTCGTGAGGGCCTGGTATCAGTCCTAACTTAAATATGATAATCGTTAGATATTTGTTTCATGTATTAAAAAAAAACTTTATTTCTAGGTGCTTGATATATACGACAACGCAGTGGGCATGCTTCGCATCGGGCCTTTCAACTATGACCCCCTTCGTGGCGTGGATTTATGGCTAGAACAGTCCGACGACTTCATACTGCAGCACCTCAGCACAACACCCGCTGTGGAGCCCCCACATTTTGTGCACAATGTACGTGATACTTGTATAATTTAAGTATTCCTCGAAGCTGAGTTTCTAATGTAGTGAGTTCAAATGTGCTACAAAATGTACCTGAAATATTTCTTGAATTGAACATTCACTATTCCTCGAAACGCACTTAAATTATAGGTACCTCAATCTTTTAACCGCCAATGACGCCTAAAGGCGCCAGTCACAATAGATTTCCTGTTGTCTGGATTCTCGGCGCTCGAATATGTTAAAATGATGAAAACATAATATGTACCTCAAATTTTCTTTTCAACGCACCTCAGCCATTTGGAACTAGCTAAGGCGTGCTTTGGAACTACTCCGCGAAACGCACTTTAACCATTCCTTGAAACGCGCCTAGACTACACTTCAACTATTCCGCACTTAAATTCCTCCAAACGCATCTTAGGCATTCCTTGAAACGAACTTGAACTTCTCTAAACGCACCTCAGCAATTCCTCGGAATGCACCCAACTATCCCGCAAAACGCACTTTGACTATTCCTCAGACACTCTATTCAACTGAAACAGTTTACAGTACAATATTGTATACAAAATTTTGTCGTTTATCTGCAGGTAACATTTAAATTGTTTGTTATAAATATTTTGTGACTACTGTCTGCCTCGGAGGAATCGATTTCTTCTACTGTTTTCATGAATTTTTTTTCTGAATGAGTAGTCATTCACAAAAAAAACTGTAATTGGGCACATATGGCCTTTCCAGCTTCACCGGGCAAATGGCGAGCGCAGATGGCTCTCTTGAGCTGAGGGTTTTCTAGACGTTTAATTTACGTGTTAACTGGTGAAGTAGTAATTTGTCATTTTTTAAAAATAAGATATTGTATTTCTTCATTCCAGATACGTGTGACGCTAAAGTTCATCCAGCAACACCCGTTCCCGGCTGTGACAGTGTTCCCGGACAACCGGCCGCACTACTACCGGCGCGACGAGCAATCCGGTTGTTGGGTGCCCATTCGGTTCTAACCGGTTTACGATCATTTACGCCTAACCGGTTGTAACCACTTTATACTTTTTCTTTGATGATGTGGCGTATAGAATATTTTTGTTATATCTGCTTTTAAATCTTATGATTGGTAGGTTTAAAATAAAAAGTGACGTTATGTCACTTTTTCTAAAAAAGGTTTTCAAGCCGAAAAAATAACAAGTTTTGAATTAATCATTTTAGTTATTACGCAATCAGATTTTATATGTAATTTAACATAACTTTACAAACTAATTATGCCTATGAGTCTTATTCCAATAATATCACTAATAATTATGTTTACGTACTAACTTATGATAGAAAGTGAGTTACAATTATAAATATTAGAAAATAATTTTTGTGGGCATCTAGTAACTAACTGTCTTAGTGAAAACAAAAAAAATATCATTTCCTTACCTACTAAACATAAGATATTGATAAAGCAGATTGACAAAGAAACCAAAAACAATATGACGATTTATTTGCTTAGTAATTTATCGCACGACGTTAACCGGCTAATGAATAATTTGACTACAAATATAAAATTGATAAAAAAAGTGTTATATTTAAGTTAGCTTACTATGGGTTGTCTCAGAGTCTTAAGGTGTAATACAACTACAGATCATAATAATTGTACGAGCTGACGATAAATTTAAAAAAAAGTCGTTATTATAATCGTGCAAGACTTGACCGAGCAACACTATATCTTACAAAATGGCGCCCATCTAAACTGGACGGTATGAACAGAATAAAATGCATTCTTTTAAGTTAAATATCTAAGAATATGTTGAGAGTTGAATATATTTAAATGTGTCTTTATTATTTATGGACGTCAGAACTTTGCGCCGCTAACGCATCATGTTAGTAACTGTGTTGTCATATAAAACACAATGGTAACCAGTAGATCGTTATATGATTACTGGAAACTTATCAGGGAAATAGAAAAATAAATATTTTACGACTTTTATTTAAACTACTTAAATTATATTCGTTTCTACTTACATAGCATGGTGATTATAATTGCAGTGGGAACAGTTCTAAACTGTTATTAAAGTAAGCAGTGCACTACTATGAATATTCATATAAATGCTGAAGTAGGGATAAAAATATAAACTCAGTGATGATTTTGCTTTTTTTTTATAATGACTTATTTTTAACTTAATTTGGATTTCTTTCTAAATAATGTTTTGCTGTGAAAGTTGATTGATGTTTATTTTCTTTAGTTTTTTTGTAAGCCTCTCTTTTTGATTTTACAGTTATCTGTGCTATTGAATTGAGTTATTTATCTATTATTGTACATGTGACAACCCTTTTAAAACAATGCATTAACTATGGCTAAGCGCCACATATTCTCAATGATTTTGGTTCATTAATTTATCGTGCGCGCTTCAAACTCATATGAGGGTGTTAAACAATGCTTTCGATTTGATTATATTGTATTGTTTGTTAATAATTATTTCTATTGTATAACATACAGAATTATAATTATAGTAGGTACTCTATTGTGATAGCAATTATATTTTATTTGTATTTATACACAAAAGTGAGAGAAATGATTTCTAGACATTTAATTGTTTTGTATCATTCTATAGTACATAGATATTGGTGACCCATTATTATTGCTGCTTAATTAAGTACTTTAGTAACTTTTGTATGTAAATATGAAGAGTGATTAGATCTTGTTGTTAAGATTTATTCAAGTTAACCTAAAAATTTGGGAACGATAAATTGCAATAAAAACTAAATACCCGTGTCATAGCTATACCATTATCTTATAATATATCGTAATTTGACAAAAATGACCCAATATCATTTGAAATAGCCTATATCAGTACATTCTCTAGTCTACAAAGTAAGTGACCTTTCTCCATAGTGACGAATCAACTTGACATATGATCTGGGTCTAAAATATAAACCATATGTAAAACTTAACACGTTTCCGATGAATAAATACGGTTGTAAATATCATAGCGTTCCATTAGATGTAGTTACAGACGTTATTATATGTTTTGTGAATATGAATATATTGAAGTTCAAAAGTTTATTTTGTATCATTTTACCCTTTTTATAGTACGTATATATACTTTTCTTCTTAACTAGTATATGGGTAAGTCCTGGTAATTCAGTAAAGAGCGTTTTCTTTTTTTTTTATTAAAACGTGTTGAAAGTATCAGTCGATCTGCGACTAGTATGACTGCCCAGATATCCCAGGATGCGCCAGACACAAGAGAGCTAACTGCGCCTTTTTTTGAGTCTATAAGAAGAGGCTATTGTGATTTTGCTTCGTCATTTAGCAAGTGATCGATTCATCCATTTGGCCAAATGAAGGTGCTAGCCCAAGCTTTTCAAGAGAAGCGGTCTCCATTTCAGAACTCATCTGATCTAATTGCTGTTGGTGCTGTCACTGTCAACTAGCATAATTTCTGATTTCATTCTAGATAAATATTCATTTAGGTACTAACTAAAAAGCTATGAGAATAGTTTACAACACCTTTGTATTCAGTAATCTCACAGTCTTCAATGGCTCCATCTGTTCACAACACAGTTAGGTTTAAACCTACTTAAAATAATAACTGTTGTTGCAGATATAACATGGATACACTTTTGCAGAATAAAATACGTTCAGTGTTATAATTAAAATAATATCTACCGGTTGATGACATATACCTACCTAGAGCATAATGATTTATTGTTTTTATTTTTTTCTTAAGCAGTTATTCGATTGGGAATCTCCTAGTGTAGTTATGCCACTCATCTATGGGGTGAAGCCATCAATAAGTAACCTTTAACCCATGCAGTTTAACTGGACATTGAAGCGTTTGGCAGTGTTTCGCAAGACAGCTTAAATACAAGCTTCCAGCCTACGGGAGCTCATCTGTGTACTGGATATCTGACGTTTTTAACGTTGAAGAACAACTCTCAACTCGAGTGATTATTGACGGCTGCTCGTCTGACTTGTTGGTGGTTAATGCTGGTGATCTGCTCCAGTCCAGCATTTTAGGGTAGATGTGCAGACGACAGCGCTGTCGTAGAGAGATACGTATCCAGTGTAAGAACTTCTAAAGCTGAAACCGGTTTTCAAGAGAGGCAATGGTCTTCGAACCACCCTAACCTGCAGGCCGTGGCCGAATGAGGCGATGCCAATTAGTTAGGTTTAACTTTTGACCGCCAATGACGCCTTAAGGCGCCAGACACAATAAATTTTATTGTGTCTGCAATCCTGGCGTTCAATGGGTTAATGAGTCGACGACTCGGGCTTGTCTGTTCTCCGCTAAGAGTAACCTGTTTTTGACCTAACTCAACTTTTCGAATGCACATGTTATAATCTCTTAACACTTAGCCTCTTGGGTAGGACCTTTTGACAAAACTTAATTTTGGAGGTAACATGGAATTACAGGGCCAAGACCAAGATTATGTTGAGTATGCTTGGCATATTTTCCAAAGTCCGCCGATACTTTTCACCTAAACATCTGTGTGATTTGTATGTAGGACAGGTCCGATCATTCCGATCCGAGTCCGATTCACACAGCACCATCTAGCCCAAGTTAAGCGTCAAGCCTGTACCAAATAATGGATAAACATACTTATATATTTTTTTTAATTACATACATACTATACATAGAAAACACCCAGACCATTACAAACAGACATGTATATGCATAAAATGTTTGTACTGCCCGGGGATCGAACCCGGAACCCTTGGTGTTGTAGTCGATGTCTCATCTGCAGCACCAAATGGGTCGTCATATATCGTCGTTTAATATCGTGTCTGTCCGTCTACGCACGTTGCATTTCGATGTGTGTGAGTTGGGATTGTAAAATTTGTTTTCTCCAGCACCATTTCACTGTCGGACAACATGTCACAGTTCGGTTCTTCTTTCTTCATTCGAACGGCAAAGCAGTTTAATGATCTTCCTAAGTCTGTGTTTCCCGATACGTACAATTTAGAAGTTTTCAAGGTAAGAGTGAACTAGCATTAATTGAGTTTGCGTGATACACCATAGGCTGGGTCGTCATTTAATGCATGCTTTAGTGCTTTACCAGCGACATTTCATCGGTCAGTTAGTTTTGGTCCGGAACAGGGTTCCTTTTATTTAAAATCCAGATTCTCTTTTGCACATAGCTCACTCCACTGCTAGTTGAGTAATTAACTTTAATTGTCAAATAATGCTATATGAATCCTACAGTTTCCATGTCTACGAACAATTACAAAAATTTATTGAGATGGCTCAAATAACTTTTGTCCAAAGCTAAAAAAAATGAAACTTGACAGTTGACATTAGTTGACAGCTGGTAATTTTAAAATAATACTTTTGTTTGTTGAGTTGTTAATTACGGGTTTTTGTTGTTTTTTTTGCGCATTTTCACCAAAAGAAGTTATTGGAGATCATAAAATTACAATATGGACAAACCAACTGTAACCGAGCAGCCTCCTCCGTACTCGGCCACTGTTCCACCAGGTAAGGGGATAAGTAGTTGTGAAATTCAACTTGTGGTTATGAATCACTAAAGTTTGGTAAAGTATCGTTATTAACTATGCGATTTGTTATCAAAATTGTTATGCAAATGTGTAGAGTAATTTTCTGTTCAAAATTTTATCGTCTTTTAATTCCATATGACTTTTATAATGTGATATTTTCTAGAAATAAGCTGCTTTTTGAACAACTCAGGGAACTCTTTGGGCTACCTAATGCTAAATCGGGGGCACGATACCAAAGTACAAAATAGCTATGAAGTTTCGACATCAATATATTACAATATACATACATGAAACTATACTATAAGTATTCCTCAACTTAAACTAATTAGTGGGGTATCAATTTACATTTAACGTAACAACCGATGCATGACTGGTATGACCTTTGTGAATATAATGATAAGCTATTATTCTCTGAATGGTCTTTCAATAAATAAGATATTATGACTGTGCTACTACTAGAGACTAATACACAGTCATTTGTCCACAAAGACTTGCCCCAACTACTTTTATCATTGAGAAGCTTTGAGAAGGTTTTATTAAAAACCCAAATAAATGCCTCATATAATTGGCACATTACAAGATTGTGTGTACCATTCTGAAGCAAAAGAAAGTTTGGAGTGTCTATATAAAAGTGAATAATATATAACTTATACCAAATTATTTTAATATTATATAAAACAATTATTATCTTATCTGTTCTTTGACTTGGCTGATTTTAATGAGACTTTCACAGGTAGATTGCTGATGCAATAAACACAAGACTTCATTCAATTCCAATGGGACAAAGTTGAGAAGGAACATATAAACTACGTTTGGTTGGACTAGGAGATAAACAATAGATTCATTTATTGTGTCTTGTGAGTTTACACTCATGCTACGTTCGAGGGGATCAGAATTGATCTATAAATATTAACTGGTTTTAGGACTTAAACATATAAAAATATTTTTTCAAAATATATTGTTTTATGAATTACAGGACCGCCTCCTTCTTCGACACCTTACCCGCCGCCGCCACCTGGGTACACCCCTTATGGCACCGCACCGCCCCCACCGAACACGGCATTCGTCCCCGGCATGCCGAACTATGGAGCCACCAGTATTATTATACAGCCGCCCATCATCGCAATAGGAGCCTGTCCCGCTTGTCGTGTTGGCATTTTGGAGGATGACTTCACCTGCCTTGGTATACTATGTGCTATACTATTCTTCCCAATAGGTATATTGTGCTGTCTAGCACTCAAGAATAGGAGATGCTCCAACTGTCATGCTATGTTCGGATAAGGTTAGGCGATGATAATGGCATCTAAATACAAATGTGATTTGGCAATGTACGATTTAGGGTGTGTAAGAATGTCTTTTTATTTTGAAATTTTAAAAAATAATTATTGAATAAGAAAGAAACTCAATTATGATATTGTTATGAGTTTGAGTATGTATATAATACATTTTCTTTAATATAAGGCACACTTAAAATTGGAATCAACTTTTTTAATATCTACTTAATTTCAATGATTTGTTAATAGAAATGCAAAATATACTTTACAGCTAAAAACTTACTTAAATTTTAATTTCATGTGTGTTTTTAGTAAAAAAAAATTTTATGCAGTAAATGAACCAAGTACTCAAACAAGTGTTCATGTCTGAAGGCAATAGAATTAGAACATCTAGGTAAATTTAAAATTGCATTATCTTTCTTTTGTCATACATATTCATTTTATTTGTCAGATATATTATTCATAATTTAAGTGACAATATAAAACAAATTATTATAAGATTAAGATAAAATGAATTTATTTAGATATAAGTCATTATGCGCTATTACATATAAAATATCGGTCTGTTCAAATCTTATTCACCTTTGATATGAAAAATTGCCATGTTGTTAAGCTTTTATTTTGTTTCTTTTATTAATATTTTTAGAAGTCATATTATGTTTGCCATATTTTCATATTCGTTAATTTGATGGAGAATCACACTTAAGATATTTTATATGTTAGCAGTTGTTTGATTTGTTAATTAGACATTTGAACAAAGGTTTAATTGGTGTATATTTGCTTATATGATGTTATATAAATAGCAATTACTATTACATACATAAACGAATTATTTTTGTAATACCTGCAATATATTTCAAATCTTCATAAGAACTTCAGTGTTGAAAATTGTATTATGAACTCACAAAAAATGCAAATTATGTGAAATAATACATACAAAGCACTTAAATATTTGTTTATTGTATAAAACATCTTTGGTGTCTCCGAGGTCGTATATAAGCTGATATAGAGATTGTGGGATCGAAATCATTGGAAAGCGCAGAAAAGACCCTTAAAGATATTTAAATCTTTTACAGGTTGAGGTACTGTAGGTATGCTTAGAAACAAAACTCGTTTCATGGATCAACCAAATTGATCCAGATTCAAAATTGGCAAATGCTATCATTAGTCGGTTTTAAAACTGACATCAAGTAAAGTGTGATTAACTCCATGACTATACCTACATTATAAGAATCAAGTTATAATTGCTTACATGCATACTAAATGTACGCAAGGTAGGTCAGATTGAAATAGACTATAATCAAAAAATGCCTTTCTCGTTGCAGAATAATGTTAATTATTTACAAATGATCATTATGGTCAAATTAAGAATAAGTATGTTATAACCATTATATCGTAAAGTTATTGAAGTATAAACTTTGTATAGATTTTTAAATAAAACCTTGGATTAAATCAGTATTATTATTTTATTTTAACCCTTTGACCGCCAATGACGCCTTAAGGCGCCAGACACAATAGATTTTCTATTAGATTTCAGCCTTTCGCTAGTCTCAATTTAATATATGCCCAACTAATTCTTAAATTGTAATTGTATTGTGGTTGTGCAAAATAATCATATTAGAATAATAATAAATTATACATGTTCACTAACATTCACGCAGAACCATCTAGTCCCAAGTTAAGCATGAAGCCTGTATTATGGGTACTAAACAACGAATAATTATATACATTCTTTTTTGTAAATAATAAGGAAATTTGCAAATAAAGATCAAAGTAGGAAAATTATGGTAGCATACAGGCAAATAATTTCATTAGTAGTAATAAAATATAAAATAGTAATGAAGAAAAGGGAGACTTTAACCTCATACATACATATTTTGAGGCCCGAATGTTTTATTTAAATAAATATCCACAGACACTCACACAGCGCCATCTAGACTAAAGCGTGAAGCCTGTTTTATGGGTACTAAACAACGGTTAAACATACGTCAAACATTTTTTGTAAATACATACATATTATACATAGAAAACACCCTGACCAAACAGACATGTTCATGCACACAAATGTTTTTACTGCCTGGGGATCGAACCTGGAACCCTTGGTGTAGCAGCCGACGTCTCAACTGCTACACCAAATGGATCGTCAGGTGGCTGGGTTATCAGTGATATTTTCAGCGATTATGCTGGCTATTATATGCTAAATGCATTTAATAACTTTCTAGAGTTATTTACAAATGCGTAAGTAATTTGTGCTTACGAGAAACGCTTTTGTATCCATTTTGATTCAGATCATCATTCTGGTCGAGTTGTTTCGATTAAGTCGCAACGATTTATTTTCTGTCCTCTGCCCTTGTTACGAGGAGCTGCCAGGCTCAGATAGTGACGGTAAATCGACTGCAGTATTGCCTGAGTCAATGACGCTGAAAATTGCACATGAGCATATTGTTACCCATGGTTTCACGTGCTGACTCTCATATTAATCTACCTTGTTATCTTTACCACTAATAAATAAAGTTGAATTAATATAATAATAATAAGGCTGTCCGTAGTAAATGCTAAATAAATTTAGTTATTTGGATGTATTTATAAGTAGGTAATGTCTGTTGGATCCAGACAGATTTTGACGACTTTCAATGTCAGATAGCTGGACTATTTAGGAACTTAGGCTATCTATTTCATTTCAAGGCAGATCAATTCACAGGCACAACTGCCTACTTGTATTTTATAAAACGCCTTCACCTTAGCTTACTTGACTTGCTGCCTACATTAGCAAGTTTTGAAACACGTGAAAATAATGATCATCTCTTCCGTTTTTCAAACGTATCTTGTTTCGCCCCAGTTCAGCAATTAAATTAACATAATTAGATATATTCTATTAAGTATAAAAATGGGAATAATGCAGTCGAAGGCAATCTTTGTCCCTGTGAATTGACTGAAATTTCAAATAGAGACAATCGATTTTTCGTAATTCATGTTAGCTACAGGTCAAACCAACGGCGGATCCAGGGGGAGGGTAATGGGGGTCATGACCCCCTCTGAGCTATTTTTAAGTACTATACTAACGTACATTAACTAAATGCCTTATAAGTTCTTGACTACTACTATGTGACCCCTCCCCCCCTGGCGCCTAACCTGGATCAGCCCTTGAGTCACACGCTAGTTAGGTCTACATATATGATAATTATGTAGGTACTTATAATTGCACAGTTACCCATTTAGAACTTTTTGAACACATTCACCAACCATGGACTAAAGTATGTTTTAAAATTCGTGTTTTAGGATTGTTCTTTTTTGCGTAGGCACATGAAACATCCAGAGTTGTAGCGAACCGTCTCGCCATAAGACTCGACGAATTCCAACCACCGGAGCAGGCTGGGTTTCGAAAAGGCTACAGCACCGTGGACCACATCCATACTGTTCGGCAGCTTATACAGAAGACCGAAGAGTATAACCAGCCGCTGTGTATGGCATTTGTGGACTACGAGAAAGCCTTCGACTCCATCGAAACCTGGGCTGTTCTGGAGGCTCTGCAGCGATGCGGTATCGACTGGCGATATATCGAGGTGATGAAGTGTCTCTCCAACGCAGCGACGATGACCGTTCAGATCCAAGACCAGCGGACAAGACCCATCCAATTGCGTCGTGGTGTGAGACAGGGGGATGTTATATCCCCGAAACTGTTTACAAACGCATTGGAGGATGTCTTCAAGACCCTGGACTGGTCTGAACGAGGCGTCAACGTCAATGGAGAGTATATTTCTCATCTGCGCTTTGCTGACGATATCGTCATCTTTGCAGAGTCATCGGAAGAGCTTGCTGAGATGTTGAATAGCCTAAATGAATCCTCCCGACGAGTTGGGCTTGGCATGAATTTGGACAAGACGAAAGTCATGTTCAATGACCATGTCATGCCACAACCGATATGCGTCGATGGCATCCTTCTCGAAGTTGTGCAAGAATACGTTTACCTGGGCCAAACCATCCAACTTGGCCGTCACAATTTCGAGAGGGAAGCTAGTAGGAGGATTCAGTTGGGCTGGGCGGCATTCGGCAAGTTACGTCAGGTCTTCACGTCGACAATTCCGCAATGCTTAAAGACAAAAGTCTTTGAGCAATGCGTCCTACCCGTACTTACATACGCAGCTGAGACATGGACACTGACTGCGGGATTGGTTCACAAGTTCAAAGTCACTCAACGCGCAATGGAGCGAGCTATGCTCGGGGTCTCTCTTAGGGATAAGATCAGAAATGATTTAATCCGTAAGAGAACTAAAGTTACCGACATAGCCCGCCGGATCAGCAAGTTGAAGTGGCAGTGGGCTGGTCACGTATGTCGCAGAACCGATGGCCGTTGGAGCAGACGAGTTCTGGAGTGGAGACCGCGTCTCGGCAAGCGTAGCGTAGGACGCCCTCCGGCCCGATGGACCGACGACTTGCGAAAGGTCGCTGGTGGAGGCTGGATGAGGAAAGCGGAGGACCGGGATATCTGGCGCGAAATGGGGGAGACCTATGTCCAGCAGTGGACTGCGATAGGTTGAATAGACATGAAACATTAATAAAATACCAAAAGACCTTTTTACTTGGTTTTATTACAGTCTTAAACGTTTTTGACAAAAGCCTTTTTAGAATGGTTCGCAAAAATAACAAATAAAAATGAATTCGGACCCAAATCATTGCCGCGGCGACTTTTACCTCGCCGTAAACAATTCGGCACGAATAAAATATTTTTATCTTACTGTCTCAAGATCGTATCATCTACCTATTGCTACTTGAGTGCTTTATGACGTCAGGGTTTGCTGACTGTATTAAAATGAAAGAAACGACTTAATCTTGATTGAAGACCGTTTCGCCTTGTTGGGATTGTATGACTCCACATAAAAAGTAGATATAAAGAAATATTGTAGAATAGGTAAAATATAGCTGTTATCTATGAGTTCCAAATAATATTTGAGGTTTTGTATTAAGTGATAAAGATAAAAAATATGACTACCCAGATTTTTATGAACTTAGGTCGGACATAGGTACGTCGATTAACATAACACGCAATTTTTTTGGAATTTATTACGATGTGGAACCTGTGTAAAGATGTAAAAAAGATTTTCAATGAATTTATATTGCGGCCTAAATTTGATTGAAATAATACCTGTGAGTAGACTGCAATAGGTTGAAGATAAAAGTGTTATAATTATGCTATTCATAAAAATCATACAATAATGCAAAACAATACCTATGTGATAAATAAGTGCCATTTGTACCATAAATGGTACTGTCCAATAGTACAAATGGCACTTCGCGATTTTATCACTATATTATCACCATGGCATATGCTCTACCACCTGACGCATCTAAATAGCCTTTTACAAAGTACCTACCTAGTTTATAAATCCACTTGAGACCATACCTACATAAGACTTCAGTCACTAACGGTGCGGAACTCCGGTTTAGTGGCTTGTTCACGTATTCAAAGCTTGCACATTTTTGATGAGAATGAGAACGCTTTTTAGGTCCCGTTAACCTTACTATGTTAGGTTTTTAAACATAAAAACTTTACTGAGCATTATTGGATTAGGTCTTTTTTTGTAATTTATTTATCTATATAGGTTTTTTTTTCTTTTGTTCTTTAATCGGTGCTTCTCTACCCAAACTACGCAATAAGATCTTTCGTGATACTTATCTATTTTAAAACTAAAGTAAACGACATATCCCGATGAATGATTGGACGGAGATATTCCAGAGTGCTGTGCACGGATCAGGAAAAGCAGCGTATGCCGTTCCCATACCAGATAGTCTGAAGACTTGGGTTGGTAGCCGTGGGTGGTGAGTGCTTAGGATAGACGCCTGGAAGATGTTAGGCCATTCAGTTGTGGATTAAAAGTAATAATACGAATATAATAATAAAATCATTTATTTATCCTTCAATATGATAACAGTACAGGTTATTTCATAAACAATAATTTTATTTAATCATAAAATCTTGATTTATTTGCATAAAACATGGTATAAAAGTTATCAACAATAGTCCAGAACATTCATGTTTTTCCAAGAAGTCATAGCATGCAAAATAATAACACAAAACGTCTACTTCTTTATATTTCAAATTAAATAAATTATTCATATTATAGAAATATTAAATATTTGACCATCAAATGTACATTTAAAAGTTTTGTTTAGTCATATTGAGCGAGCGAAACCTGTTCCAGGTTTACTCTGTGTTACAGAGTTCCGGCTGCGTGTGTTATAATGAGTGGCTGTAATGTTATGATAATAGCAGCGTTTTACCTGAAATAAAACGCATATTAAAATACTTACCTCACTGGAAGCTTTATATTGAGATAGCACTTCCGTTTCCGTCGCATTTCCTACCCAATTCTTGTACTTTTAATGACTATGTGTTTCCGGTAAGTGACGTCACCTGGCGACTGCGCATCCTTTTTTAGTTTTCGTAAGCAGTATGGCGCTCTTTAGTTCATTGGCTCAATAATACCACCAGGCAGATATAAAAATGAAAGCTTCCAGTGAGGTAAGTATTTTAATATGCGTTTTATTTCAGGTAAAACGCTGCTATTAAAAACTTGACCGTCACTGGAAGCTTTATATTGAGACCTGTTTGTTATCGCCTGGTGACGTCACTATAGATACTGGAACTTAACGCCAATGTGACTGCTTAAATTAAATTAAACAATTATATATTTGAAATAATGTTTATTATAAATTCTGAATACATTTTACCCTCAAGGTTAATTTATTTAATTTACTGGATTAAATAATTGGGTTACGTTAAGTGAATCAACATGTTTTATAATTTCACGTCGATAAAATTTTTTGAAAGTGTTGGCGGTTTGCCAATTTCCACGAGCAAGAATATCGTCAAGAGGATGGTTTTCCAGCCAACTTTTGGAAGCTACAGCTGATCTCACACTACCCGGAGTGGCGGAAATGCCAGCTTCCTTGAAGATTGTTTTTACCATCCAGCTATGACTGTGCGTGAAGCAGGCTTCGGTGCTCCGCGTACTGTTATAATAAATTTGATGATTTTGAAGATTTACGTCTTTCTTTTAATATCACTAATGTCCTTTCTATCCAGTAAGTAGGGTTTAATTTATGATTATCGGGATTTGATAGTAATTTCCAACCAGACTGTCTATAAGTATTACAATCTGTTTTTGAACCGAACTGGGGCCACAATATAATACTTTCACTGGTCTTTATATAATTATCAGATGCGGTACTGAGTAAAGTGAGGTCATGTATACGTCTACCAGAGCAAAGTAGCAATAGTATCGCTGCGTGACGCGATACTTGAAACATATTGTTTGTGTCGATCGTATAATTACACAAAATTGTATTAGTTTACTAACGTCCCATACAGGTGATTTCGTGTTCTTTGGGTTTTTAAGCCCAATAGATTTTAATATATGTTTTACTATAACGTGATTACTTAATTGTCCCGATGTTTCGGGATTACATAATGTAGAAACGACAGACTTATGTAGAACAATTGTATTATAAGACAAGTTATAAATTAAGTATAAGTCACATAGGAATTGTGCTAATTGTGGACCAGTCGGACTTATAATTTGAATACCTTTTGATGTGGCCCAAGAACACCAGCGTTTCCACGCCGCTTCGTAAGTTTTTAATGTAGATTTTCGCCAGGAGTTTTCAAGTAAGGATTTTTGTTGAATGTTCCATGTTTCTATCGCCTGCGACCACCCCCACATTTCCAGACCTCTAGAACCAGGTTCTCGACATTCGGAGGTGGTAGTCCTGTTGCTGTGTCGATGAGGTGTTTGGCAAGATTCCTCAGGGTCAGCGGAGCTGCCAGTGCCCGGGCTTTGAGATCTGCGCGCCAATACACTTTCTCCCATCGTGGCACCACTATTAACCCGTGGATTGGTTCAGGTGAATTAGGACTTTCGGTATTAGAAATGGAGGGGGAAATACCCAAGCGAGGGGATAGTGCCATGGTACGCTGAACGCATCGTGAAACAGGGCTTGATGATCTGTCAGGTCTAATGATACGTAATTGCTGACTACATATGCTGTCCTCGACGCGAATAGGTCTATTGTTGGATATCCCCACTTCGCAAAAACTACTCTTACACATGGTGTTAGCAAGTGCCATTCCGGAGGTTTGCGATGCCGTGATAAGTGATCGGCATGATTGTTGTACCTTCCTGGTATGTAATGTATTTGGTGATGTATCAGATGACGATCCAGTAGATTCAGTATTTGGTATGTTATTTCTAGCAACGGTAAGGACTTCGTTCCTCCTTCTTTGCGGAGATGTGCTACTGCGGTTTTGTTGTCGCATTGTATTAGAATTGAACTGTGGCGGAGTATATGAATCTGGTCTTGAAGGGAATATAGAATCGCTAGCATTTCTTTTTGGTTGCAATGTAATACTTTCTCCACTGGTGTCCAAGTACCCGAGATTGCACGATTGTCTATCTGTGCTCCCCAAGCCTGGTCTGAAGCATCCGTCGTTACGAAATGCACCGGAGGAGGGTAATGTATTGCTGTGGCAGCTTGGCAATTTTGGCCCCACTCTAGTTCGCCGTACACTTCTGGTGGTAATGGGAACTCCTTCGCTGTTTGTTTCATAATAGAATTTAAGAACCTTACCAGATATCGATGATTTAGCCGACCTCGTGGAACTACAAAGCTGGCGAAGTTCAGGATTCCTATTATCTTTTGTAGCTGATTTACCGTTATTTTTCTTAGCCCGAGAGTACGATTTATTTGTTTTTTGATTAATACAATTTTTTCTATAGGAAGGCTTTTCTGGTTGTCCCAGGTCTCCCACTTTATGCCCAGATAAATGATGCTCTTTTGAGGTTGGAGTAGGGATTTTTTCAAATTTACCTGCCATCCTAACTCTCTCAATGTTTCCACCGCTATTTTGGCATGTTCGTGCAGTGTGTGTGCATTTTGATGGGCTAGTAAAAAATCGTCCAAATACACTAGAATTCTTATGTTCCAATTGTCTCGTAGCGTTTGGGCGACCCAATTCGTCAACATTGAGAATATTTTTGGAGCTGTACTCAAACCGAATGGAAGGCAAGTCATTTCTAACAACTCTCCGTTGTATGTGAGACGTAAAAAGCGCCTGTGCGTCTTTGCTATTTTTAAATGAAAGTATGCATGGGATATGTCGATTTTGCACATCCAGTCCTCTGGTTGAAGGAAATCTGGTATGCGATACATATTTATTAGGTGAAAAGGCTCTGTTAGTACATATTTGTTCAACGCTTTGAGGTTGAATATCGGTCGGGCTGACCCGTCGGCCTTCGGTACTAGAAATAGAGGGGAAATGAAGCTTGGTGATGGATGTGCAATTTTTAGAACACCTTGCAATTTCATTTCTTGGATTATTGAAGTCATACAATTCGAAACTGGGGTTTGAAACTGGCATTTTACTAGATTTGGATAAACAAGTGGAGGCTTTTGACAAAAAGGAATGCGGTATCCTTGAATTAATTGCAAAAGAACTTTTGGTGCTCCCATTTCCTCCCATTTCGAATGGTAATGTGCTAACAGGCCTGCTTGAAACTGGTTCGAGTCATTGCTTGTATCGTTTTGGATTATCTTTGGGTACCTTCGGAGCATTAGAGCGTCCTCGGTTGTTTCTATAATCGGGCCGCGAGCCTCTGTTATGAACTGATCCTCTAATATTTGAGTGGTAAGACTGCCCTCTCGAAGGGTAGTGGTTGGCCTGTCCGTATCCACCCCGCGAGGTTGGATTGTTGGACGTAAATGTGGGAAAGCTAGAGTGGTGAAAAGTATATTGATTCCCACGCGATGGGACTGCAGATTTTGGTATGCCTTGCCCCCGCGAGGGGCGGCGGCTTGATGAATTGCTTTTATTATAGGTGGATTCATCGGTTTTTGGTGGCCAAAATGCTTTTCGAACACCCCCTGCTTTTTCTAGAATTTTTGTAAATTTATCTGAATCGAACAGATTTGTGTGTGTAGGTGGTATTCTATTTAAAGATGCTTTTATGAGTGGGTCACGAACTTGACTAGTAATTGTTTCGCGGCGCATTTCAATACTTTCAGCTCTATGTCCACAAACTAATTGCAAGAGATCCGATGATGTTTTATGTATATACTCCCTTGTTGAAACAATTCCTCGACCTTTGCGCGTTAAAGAGTATCATAAGTGACCTCTGAATGCCTTGCCACATATGAAGATTACGACACTTTCTTGTAATGCTTTCGTTCTGTTTTAATACGCAGAAGTTATAGCTGTAAGCTTTCTCTGAATGTGTGCTAAATGACGCAGGTTATCATATGTTTTTACCTCCGTTTGTTTCGAGTTCTATGAAACCTGGAGTGTGGTTGTAACTTTTTTGGGTATCAGCATATCTAACTTCTGACCATGAACTATTCCCAAAACGCTGGATATCATCAAGAATTTTAAGGTACTGGTCAGGTGTCCTTGGAACTGATGGTTCCTTAAGTTTAGTTTCGATTTCAAATGTGAAACCTGGAACTGACTTTTGGTGCTCGCAATCACCGCATGGTAAATCAAGCACATCTTGTTGTTCATATAGATCGCCACTAACCTCTGAATAGATCGATACATTGTCACATGTTTCTACGTTATTTGTGGTAGCTAGCTGTTTACGAATCTCACCCATTTGTTCAAACAATTTTTCTATCATCACACGATTAGAATGATGTGAACGCTTACTTTTGTTATGATGACGGTGCCCGTGACCGTTTACCTCGTTTGCAGGACGAAGATGAAGAGCTTGAAGTGTTACTGGCCGAGCTGCTGCTACTGGCGCTGCGAACCCGCTTACGAGACGCCCCACTCGGGCCAGGCATAGATTGCGGCGCTTGCGGATCCTCCGCCAAATTTTCATTTTTATCCATTTCTAAACAAAGAACAATATTTAAAGAATAAATTTTAAGAAAATCCGGAGATTCATGTCAATATACTTTAAAACCAATATAAGTGTTTGTAAACTATTCAATAAAAGGTGATCCGAACGGAAAAACCGTTAATTTTATGATCATATAATTCTTAAGTCGTATATTTTTATACTTGCATTATTATTTTACAAGCGTAGTTTTGAATTAATTCTCTAACGCATCGAATATAATTACGATCTAATTTAATATTTTTATCAAGGGTAGGAGGTACTTACAGTTTTATCACACAATATCACTTACACTTTTATAATATTTCACTGAATACTTTTAATTTCAGTACTTGCAGGGACAGCACCGCTGCGAACAACTTATCGCGACGGTGAACGAAACGCCAATGAACTAAAGAGCGCCATACTGCTTACGAAAACTAAAAAAGGATGCGCAGTCGCCAGGTGACGTCACTTACCGGAAACACATAGTCATTAAAAGTACAAGAATTGGGTAGGAAATGCGACGGAAACGGAAGTGCTATCTCAATATAAAGCTTCCAGTGACGGTCAAGTTTTTAATAAGTGTTGGGCTTGGGGTATGTACCTCGTCATTATAACAGATTAATATAGGTATATTCTACTGCTAAATGAAGGCATAGCCTTATAATTTCTATGCGGTTCGATCTCTAGCAGCCAATCATCCATCTGTTTACTGCCATCATAACCAGGTCATTTAGTATTATATTTTTCATTGAGGTACCTACAGGTCTCTAAATCTACTATAGGTACACATATGCCTTCATATTGTGTCAGTTTCTCATATTTTAATGAAATTCGTCGTGTAGTCGGTCGACTCGTTCATTCTTAATGCACGTCTCGGCGTCTGGGATTTCCGGCACAGCTTTTGCATTCAACTGACCTGAAGTTAACATAAATCACCTTTGTTCATAAGGATAACCCAAATCCCCAAGTCCTAAATGTTAAATTGCGTGTTGCAATAAATGGTAAAGTATGTTGTGATATTAGCACTGTGTTTAAAGAAGAAAAAAGAAAACAGTGGTACGTAGGAATTCCGTAAAATACATTGGACTTAACTCTAAATCTTAGGTACTAAGTAATTTTCAGTGGTAAACTTATTGTTGCACTATTTTGTACAAAAATATACAACTCAACATGCCTTCTTTGAGAACTGTATTGTACTTCATCTGCAGAATCTACCAATTATTAAATTGTAACGTGTTTCCAAATTATGACAAACGGTTGCGTCCATATTTGTTTGTGATGTTCGGTAAGAGTTATTTATTGGAGTGCGTATGACCTCTCTTTTCCTTAGCTGAACTTGTCGTGATAGTTCGCCGATAAGTAGTGAACGTGTTTTCCATGGTCCCGAAGCTCTCTAGTTCAGAAGCAATTTAATGTTCTATGTTAAAATCCTATTCGATCAAAAATACACAAATAGATAAAGTGCTTTTACCTTTAGATCCAAAATACGTGCATTCTCACAGTTCTCCCAAACAATGAATATGTGTTTGTATGTGACATCAGCATGTCGCAAATCGTACGCAGCGAATAAGGCTGTCAAAAATGAGTAGGATAATTCTATGCCGCTCCCTTACTATTTAATATTTAGGTACAGTCAACAATAGAACTGAATAAACTTTCACGTTTCGAAATTTACTAATTTATTTGTAGTGTGCACTAACGTAGCTGGTCAATTTTCGATTAAAACATGACAACCATTTTCTAGGGGATAGAAACAAAGGAAATTTATACATGTTTGTTGAAAAAATATTTACATAAAGTACCTAGGTTCTACACAGAATTACTCTTAGAAATAATTAAACTTTGACGACTCGATAACGCGACCACTACTAATAGACAATGATTTTGAATGAAATATATTACAAAAATCTATTAAATATTTTTGTCACTGTGTGTCGAATGTGTCTGCAATCACGTTCCATCAATTATGAAAACTCATTTCTGCTCTCAATGTAATTGCAACCCTTTAACTTATATTGTATTTCGAAGTTAATTTGTATTTTTTTAAGCATGAAGACCAGATATCGATTTTGACATTGCTCTACTTTACTGAACATTGTTTACAAATTTTATATCAATATTCTTGGAAGCTTAAAGTACGTTAAACGCACATTTAAGTAAACAAAACAGTTATCAACTACGTTCCTTTGTACCTATATCAAAGGTTTAATTGAGAAATTAACACCGAAGCGTCGACAACCAATAGGTAATTTGAATACATGAAAATTTTACAGTACTTTTTTTTCACGAACGGGTGATCATTAACCATGATTAGCTTAGTTTTTATACTTTTCGAAAAACCTGTTTTCCAGTTTTTATACTAAAATACAAAGAAACCTCAAAATTCAAAGGTCATCTTTTTCCTAGCTTTTGGCAATTGGACACATTTTATTTATAAAATACAGTATTCAAAGAGGCAAACGTACCTACAAGCTTCCATCGTTTCGAGTACTTTTTATTTTGGTCGGTTATTGTGCATGCGGGCTATTGTTCATATCGGGCTGTTGCGAACACGCTCCTATTGTGCTCCTGTTGTCCACTGTGACACGACTATAACGTTCACTAATCTATTATTCGTGACTGTTCATTTATTAGTAGATTGTTCATAGCTGCATATAGTGAGATAACAGGACCATCTTCAGTTTTGTCTGTTCCTACTGTAATACATGGAGCTTTGTCTAGCCCATTTTGCACACACAGTTTCCACCAGATACCTTAGGAAGTCATCGATAAATCGAGCCAGAGGGCTCTTACGCTACGCTTTCAGAACTTATATGCTGGAACAGCCTCCGGTCCTGTGATCTTTGGACCTTAGTTTTGCAGTCGTTAAAAATATCGGTAAAGACTCAAGATTCATGATGCAGATATTTGTGTAGGTTTGGGTATTACCGCTGTAATTATAACTTGAATGATATTAATTTAAAATAAAGAATTTGATTAGTTTACACTTTTGAATAGTTAGTCATAATAATTATTTTATTAATCTACCTTTTTTAGTTAAGTCCATCATTAATACTTTGTAGGTAATGGTAGAAGCTTGGAGCACAAGTAGAAACTTTGTTTTCCTCTGCTATACGTATAAAGGTTTTAATATTGTCAATAGTTTAACCGAGGGTCGGCCAGACATATTCATGCACACAAATATTTGTACTGCCCGAGAATCGAACCCGAAACCCTTAGTGTAGTAGCCCACGTCTCAACTATTACACCCAATGGATCGTCCAATATTCCTTTCAAGTTTCTACAAAAAGAAGGGAAATCCCACCAAAAACATACTGTAAAAAATCTAGCCAAGTCTCGATGGAGACTTTTTATCGTCAATAGGTAGCACTGTTCTGGCGAGAGATTGGTGCAATGGTGTCATAGAGCGCCTGGTTTTGTATCCTTGTATACTCTTCAACGACCAAGTCACACAATATTAACCATAATAATAAAGTAAACGCAGTAAGGAACCTTAGATTTGGCACGTCTATGTCTTGATTTCATTACTTTTTAGAGACTTGGCTAGATTTTTTACAGTATGTTTTTGGTGGGATCCATATTACAGAATGATGCTTAGTTTGGTGCTAAGTGGCGCTGTGTCAATGTCAGTTAATATTTATTTAATTAATTTACTTGACCTTACCACCTTACGATGTCTAACAAATAAATGATTTGTTTGTTTGTTTGTCTACGATACCATAATGACACTTTGTTATCAAAAACTGTGAAGGTATTCCCATACAACTTTGATGATATTTGTTTAAAATAGTGATTGTATAGTGCCAATTGGCCGACTTCACGCACAATCTATGAATTTCTTGCAAATAAATTAGGTATGTGCAGGTTTCCTCACGATGTTTTCCTTCACCACAAGAGCGTAATATAAACGTACATATGAATTCCACAATTCGAACTTGCACTCTCCAGATCGGAAGGCAACTGATGAGCCACCGACGCTCTCAATGTCAAGTAAATTAGTGAATTTGTGGTAAAGGACCGTCTTTTCGTTTGCCTTACCAAAAAGAAAAAAACATAAATGTGCAAATTTGACCGAATATTTTACATTTCTTTCATGGAACTGTGTTCTAAGAATTAATATCCCGGTCCGTAGCCGTTTCCGCACGGATTCCTGGATATAATATCAGCCGTCTGTGCATGTGGAGCGGCAATTGATTCCAATACCGAGCCTTCGTAACAACTGTCTTATTGGATGTCGTATTTGTATTTACGTGCTGCTAATGCTATTATTGCTGTTAATGTGACGATATTGTTTTAAAAAATATCAGAAAAATATACGAAACAATTATTAAAGACGAAGTCAGGCGAACACTACAAGTAATGAAATGAAGTCGGTTAAATTAGTTTAATATACAATACTTGTGCTTACCAAAAAATGAAAATTGCCTTAGCCTTTTAACCGTCAGGATTCTAGATATATAGAATATCTATTGTTTTTGATATATATACGTCAGCCGGAAAGCAACAGTCTACACCAATATGCCACCGTGCTTAAGGGTGAAGCTGTGTATGCCCAAATTGAACGAAAAAAAAATTGTTATATTTTCTATCCCATTTTGAACGGGAAGATATCCCGGTCTTCCGCTATTTCCATCACGTCTTGTCCAGCCAAATTACAAACTAACAAAAAAAACATTTTTTATTTTGGTTTCTATATAATAGGAATTCTCAATGGCAACCGGCGCACACAATGCATGCCTAAACCTCAGCATAGCGAAGCAAGATTTGAAACCAAAATAATAAAGTGTTTTTTGTTAGTTTGTATTTGGCTGGACAAGACGTGATGGAAATATATATATTTAACCACCACAATAATATATATACAAATTGCGCAAGACTAAATTTCAACATAATCTCGCTAACAATCAGTTGTTTGACGCATCCTGAGGAGCATTAAACACTTGTTCAGCTAAAACTTGGCATAAAGTCGTATCCCTGGTGCTTATAGATATAATCACAATATTTTTACGACAATTACGCCCCTGGAAAATGAGAAAGCGCAATTTTAACTTAGGAAAATAGTTTACAACCATCTGGTGAAGTGGTCGTGGTGACAGCCTGTTCTCTATTCTCTATTCCACCTATCGCAGTCTACTGCTGACATAGTTCTCCATTTTGCGCCAGATATCCCGTCCTCCGCTTTTCTCCAGCCTCCACCAGCGACCTTCGCAAGTCGTCGGTCCATCGAGTCGGAGGGCGTCCTACGCTACGCCTGCCGAGATGCGGTCTCCACTCTAAAACTCGTCTGCTCCAACGCCATCGTTCTGCGACAGCCTGTGATCTTGAGTAAATAATTATAATACTATACTAGTCCCAATTTATACAAGGAGCTGTTCTATGGGTACTAAGCAATAGACGAACGGTTGATCTTGGGACCATTATCCACATCATTTATGTAGCTATATCTGGCACTGCGATCTACCTAGACTTATCAGTAATTTACTACCCAAAAAGGTAAAAAATGGGTCTTCTTATATTAAATATATTTTTTTCCACAAAATTGATTTGATTTGCTTATGCTAAGTTTCCAACGCCGACGACTGTAGAAGTTTAGAAGAAAAGCCCACTGAAAAGTTGCAGCAATCGGAGGATCTTTTGCCTGTGAAAGAACCATGCCGCGACGGCATCATACAATTTTATCATGAAATAAATGATATTCTCAACAGGTGGTCTTAAAATGAACATGACAAGACAAGTCATGTCTAATGCCCATGTCGTACCTATACCGATATCAGTTCGAAGTTCTGTCCTCGAAGTTGTTGACGAATATGTGTACCTGGACAGGTAGTCCAAATGGTAGGTCAACTCGAGAAGGAGGTTTCTCGTCGAATCCATTAGGATGGGCAGCGTTCGGAAAGTTAAGGCAACTTTTCGTCCAAAATACTCAGTGTCTCAAGACGAGGTCTTGACCGTGTGTGTGCCAGTTATGACATACAAAGCGAAACGTGGTCGCTCACTAAGGCCTCTTATAGACTCAAGTTGCTCAGCGTGCTAATGGAGAGGCTATTTAGGTGTCTCCCTACGCGATAAATCCGAAACGATGATATCCGTAGAGAACTAGGGTGACCGACATAAGCCCAGAGGATTAGCAAGTTGAAGTGGCAGTGGCAGGCACATAGTGCGTAGACACCGATGGCCGATGGCGAAGTTCTCGAGTGGCGTCCACGTAACGGAAAGCGAAGCGTAGGCCGACCCCAACCAGATGGACGGATGATCTGGTTAAGGCGGTAGCAGATGGATGTCAACTGCAAGGATCTGTCCGCTGGATATCATTAGGAGGCCTTCGTTCAGCAGTGGACATAATTGGGCTGTAATGATGAATGATAGTTATTTGAAATTCATAAAACTCAGCCAGTCTGATATATTTCAATATCCAACTACTTGACATTTGTACTTCTAATAAATGATACAAAATATGAATATAGTAGTAGTAAAGTCTGTCGTTCAGCAGCACCGTTGACCCACATTTGGGGGGCGCAAAATGTCCCGACATTAAGATGCTCATGTAGTATACGTGAGATGATGCGGCCAAGATAGTGTGCTGGACGCGATGATCCAGATCACTATAGGGTAACAGGATTCTTAGGATTTATAGCTAAAAACATGCCAAGTTTATGCTTGATTATTTTAAAATAAAATAATTTATTTCCTCATAATAGTTGAGAAATAATGCATAGGTAAGTAGTATCACTAGGAAAGAGTAGAATGGAAATTTGTGAAGTTTAATAATAAATATACTAATCCATACTAATATTATAAATGTGAAAGTATCTCTGTCTGTCTGTCTGTCTGTCTGTCTGTCTGTCTGTCTGTCTGTTTGTTACGCTTTCACGCCTAAACGGCTGAACGGATTTTATTGAAACTTGGTATGTTGATAGTAGGTAACCTAGAATAGGTTTTAGGCTACTTTTATTCCCGTTTTCACCCCCCACTCCCCTAAAATGGGGGTTGGAAGTTTGTATGGAACATCCTGCAATTTTGGTAGTACGACGCTGAAATTTGGTATGCGGATTATATGTCACAAAAAAAAATATGGCATATTTTTTTTCAAAAATCCACCCCTAAACCCTTAAATAGGGGAGGAAGTGTCATATTCGTTTTTCGCAGTTTTAAGGTAGATTTTATTGAAACTTGGTAGTAGGTAACCTAGAATAGGTTTTAGGCTACTTTTTGTCCCGTTTTCACCCCCCACTCCCCTAAAATGGGGGTTGGAAGTTTGTATGGAACATTCCGCAATTTTTGTAGTACGACGCTGAAATTTGGTATGCGGACTATATGTCAGAAACGAAAAAATATTTTTTTTTTCAAAAATCCACCCCAAACCCTTCAAATAGGGGAGGAAGTGTCATATTCGATTTTTCGCAGTTTTAAGGTAGATTTTATTGAAACTTGGTATGTTGATAGTAGGTAACCTAGAATAGGTTTTAGGCTACTTTTGTCCCGTTTTCACCCCCCACTCCCTCAAATGGGGTTGGAAGTTTGTATGGAACATTCCGCAATTTTTGTAGTACGACGCTGAAATTTGTATGCGGACTTGTCAGAAACAAAAATATGGCATATTTTTTTTTCAAAAATCGACCCCCAAACCCTTCAAATAGGGAGGAAGTGTCATATTCGGTTTTTCGCAGTTTTAAGTAGATTTTATTGAAACTTGTATGTTGATAGTAGGTAACCTAGAATAGGTTTAGGCTACTTTTTGTCCGTTTTCACGCCCCACCCCTCGAATGGGGGTTGGAAGTCTGTATGGAACATTCCGCAATTTTTGTAGTACGACGCGAAATTTGGTATGCGGACTATTTGTCAGAAACGAAAAAATATGGCATATTTTTTCAAAAATCCACCCCAAACCCTCAAATAGGGAAGAAGTGTCATATTCGGTTTTTTCGCAGTTTAAGGTAGATGTTATTGAAACTTGGTATGTTGATAGTAGGAAACTAGAAGGATAGGTTTTAGGCTACTTTTTGTCCCGTCACCCCAAACCCTTCAAATAGGAGGAAGTATCATATCCAATTCCCGCAGTTTTAAGGTAGATTTATTGAAAGTTGGTATGTTGATAGACGGTAACTTGAATATATATGTTATATAATATATATATATTTGTTCAGTAATTTTACCCAAAAACCTTAATAATGATTTAATATATATAAATATATATGTAATTAGTGGTGTATATATGTATATATATGTTTTTTTTAAATAGACCCCAAACCTTAAAGGAGTGGGAGGAAGCCTATGTATAGTTATATAATCCCAAATTGACCCGAAACCTTTTAATTGGGAGGGGAGGAGGGATCCGTTTTTGGAATGGACTCTAAAACTTTTAAACTGGGGCGGGGATTTCTATGTATAGAGATATATATAATACATAATTTTCTTTAGAAGTTTAAACAGTTTACAAGGTAGAAAACTAAAAATAAGTATGATGGCTATTTTCATGAACAATAAATCTTGCATATTGAAGTTTTTACAACGGCCCTTAAGCTTAAATAAAAAAAGAAGAAGCAGTGTTGAAATTATTCTGTCTATTTCCAAAAAAAACACAACACATATATATATATATATATATATATATATATATATGTTTTTTTCGAAATAGACCCCAAAACCTTTAAAGTGGGGGAAAGCCTATGTATAGTTATATATAATATTCCACAAAATTGACCCCAAAACCTTTTAAATGGGAGAGAGGGGAGAAGGGATCCGTTTTTGGAAATAGACTCCAAAACTTTTAACTTGGCGGGAGATTCCTATGTATAGTGATATGTATACATATTTTCTTTATAAGTTTAAAAATTTTACAAGGTAGAGAAAGCTCAAAACAAGTATGATGGCTTTGTCATGAACATAAATATGCATAATGAAGTTTTCGCAAACCGGCCCTTAAAGCCTTAAATAAGAAAAGAAGAAGCAGTGTTGAAATTATTCTTTTGTTACCAAGTGGATGCTCCACTTTCCTGGTAACGAAACAGATAATTTGTCATCCCGATTTGTGAAGTTTAATAAAATATATCACTAATAATTCTAATAAATTAACAAAATTAAATTATATTTTTACGGATTTAATCATTAACAATAATAGGTAGGTACATATTTTTAAATGGAAGTAGCGCTTTTTTCCTAATGATATTTTAAAGTTATTATTTAAAATGTCATTGCTTTTGGACGCAGAGAGCCTTCACAACTTCACCGGCCATGTTTCAAGAGCTGAATATGGCTTTCCGCCTAAGTTTTTCAAAACTTTTATTAGTGCCTCATAAACTAGTTCGCACATTATGTACGTAAGTGTTTTATTTACGGAGACGGACGTCAACCCTTTGAATACTAAGAATCCAGACAATAGAAATTTGTTTCTCACGCTAGGTGTCATTTGTCAGCGTTTAAAGGGTTAACCATAATTAAATCAAACAACAATTGGCAAATGTTGCATAGATCCGGGATCCCTAAAAAGGGATCTTGTAACGTAAAGATCGCAAGTCACAGTAAGTTTCTAGTTAATCTCTACATATCTTCCCAGAACCAGCTATATATACTTAAAGCATAACTACTGTGTCTCGCGACAACATACGAGTAGTGAAAGAAGTATTGTGACGTTTGATGGTGCTGTGAATTGTAAATATCTCCATTGTTTAGTGGTTTGTGCACCGACCTATAATTTAAAGATCTTGATGCAAAGTTCGTGGCTTTGAATTCAGCTCATACGTTTTAAGTTAATTTGTGCAAACTACCTATTGATTAACCTAAAAGTTGGCTCAACGTTTCAGATTTAATTCGGTATGTTTAAAAAGTTTAAAGAAAAACTATTTTATAAGTTGTGTTCCTGGCATGACTTCATATATACATATTATACGATTCAGAAAGTAGATTTTCAAAGAAAAATTACTGTGCTAATACTTTGAAGACATTCTTGTTAGTGATATGTCGCAGTGTCCGTGTGTATTGCGTCGATTTAACACAATGGATAATAGTTCAATGTTATAGAGAAGATGGAAAGACTCTCAAATATACAATGTGGTATTTCCATGTTTTAAAAGCTATGGTGAAATTAAGATTATTTTCTATTCGTAAACATGTTCGTAGGCAGGTTTTTCTATGACCTGCTTTTCGGGACATATAATAAATATTTAGTAGATATTAATTTTCGGACACGCAGAATTCTCTTTGAATAATAGAGCTATGTTTTTGGAAAATACTAATTAAATCTTTTTTAGATATTGCTATCTCACATGCCAAGCGTGGAGATTATGGCTAATTTTTCCAGGCCAGCAGTGGACTGTCACGGGCTATTTAAGTAATTTAAAGTACCAACTTGAATATAGCTGCAATCTGCTTTAAAAACTAGAAGATTCTACACCTGCTTGTAAAAGCAAGTGCTTGTAAAAGTGATTTTCGTCCAGACTTTTTTTTAATTATTTAGTATACCTATTCTGTATGAAAAGAACCATTGACATAGTCAGTAGTCTTAATTAAGTTCGTCGAGTGCAAACTTAGTGGACGCAAATTATAACTGTGATTAAAATGCAGCAAGTTAAGTCAATTAAAATCATATATTTCAGAAAGGCGGACCAAATAGCTTTCTCCAAAAGCAGCTAAATACTTCCTTTTTTGTGTAACGCAATAATTGGTATTTTATTTTATTGCTTTGAATTAAAAATTATTTTATTTCGATATACCATCTGGTGTAATGGTTGGGACGTCGGCTATTACACCGAGGGTTACGGGTTCGATCTTTGCTTAGTTTAGGGCTAGATGGCGCTGTGTGAATTTCTGTATATTCATTTTTTATTTATTTATAACTAAAATTAAGGTAAGTATATGTTAAATAAATAATAAGTAGTTAATGATAGCAGAGCGTCATCAAGCCTCGAACTAACCATCATCATGGGAACTAGTCCTTTAAAGCTTTCAACATTTAACCCTATAATCACAGCAATTTGATATATATAACAAATAACACGGATTTTCTTATATATTTGATATCTCGGAGTTTTACAGGTTAAGGATTCAATAGTCAATGAATTGACAGTCTTTAGACTGAGTAGGTAATTTTATTGTAGGATCTTTTTAACTTTATCATTATTTTAATTCATTGCTCTTTCTCTCTATCAACCTAACGTTCACTATGCGCCAGACATTCTGGTCCTATGACGTCTCATTAAATCGTCATCGAGTGCTATTTTGCAAGTCGTCACAACTAAGTCGCCAAAGCGAGTTTACAGTGAATAGCGTTGGTTTTCACTGTCGATTTTGTCGACTTCAAGGGCCAGATCTAGTGAACACTCCCCAAAGCTTACACTATACATTAGCAACACCGAAGATAAGAGCAGGTCCAGCAACGAGTGTCTTCTCTTAACCGTAGTATCTCATTACCAAACACACAACACTCTCCATTTCGTGACATAACAACTACTATTAAGCGACATTAACTCAGCACTATCAAATGGGTTATTTACTAAGATACTTTTACATACTTCTGCCGCTTACATCAGATATTTTATACTACTAAGGATATATAAAAGTGAGGCCATTAAGTACGCACAAGGGCTACCATTATCATGTACGACAAAAGGACACGGTCAGTAAACATGCCACAGTCAGTGTTTCACATCGTATAATGTTACCAGAAATAGCATGTAAGTATGCACTTATACTGAACATAGCTGTTTGTCTCTAGAGGGCAATTAGAGGAAAGGGCGGCACGCAAGTCGAGAAGTTATGCCCGCTGGGGCAAGTACAGATTACGGATTCGCTGTCGTTAAAATCTGGTGCAGCTCATAGTTTGTTATCAGTGTTTCATTTTAAAATGGATCGTACTGGACTTTAAAGATTTGAATTCTCAAAAATTACAAAAGCCAACAAAATAGCCAAACATCACGTTGTAAAATCGAATCCATTATAATTGTTCATTTATTTAATGATGTAAGAACGTATTATAAAATATGTAAGCAATAAATGCTTAAATAATTTTTAATTCCAAATTAAAATACAGTAATAAGCAACACTCAATTTAACACTTCAAAGCTGTAATTAAGGGAATTTGCGAATAAAGATCAAAGTAGTAAAATAATGACAGTGTACAGGCAAAGATATTAATTTACTTTTAGTAATAAAGGAAAGGGAGACTAACGTCATGAAATTTATATTTTTATATCCGAATGTTTAATTTATAAGTACCTATTACTCCATTTGAATTAGTTATATTTTAATTTTAATGTTGTTTTTAGTCTTAAAAAAATTAAGTTTAGTTAATTTATTGTAGATACATATACTTAATAAAAACAGCGTTACTCCATATTAATTATTTATAAATACTTATTGCGTTTTGTAAAACTATCATATACATAACGTATATAACTACTTAATAAATATAAATACATTATAAATATTAACTGTATACGGAGCGCTAGGAAATTACAGCCTCAGTTTTAAATACGACTAAGTTACTATGTGGTACACTCGTTACTGAATAGTCTACCACTGCAGTACCAGATATCGTCCTGTAAAATCGAGTGTTTTGCACTTCAGTGTTCCGGTATGAGGCACTGTAGCTAGTAAAATTTCGGTTAAGAGGCCCTATATCTTCATATCTGGTGATGGACGCGGGGCAATGTTGACGGAAAATAATGACTAACTTCTGTCATTAATTTCATTTCATGTGAGTAAAAATGATATGAATAAGTATACTATAGGAACTTAGAATCTTTGGAGCTGGAAAGCGCGCTTCTCCAGGGGCTTAACGACACTGGGATAATCTATTCAGAACACAGTTAATCAGGGCGCCTCGCCGTCTTGTCTTGTAGGGCTCATCATCATCATTATAGCCTTAGATGTCCACTGATAAACGAAGGCCTCCCATTATGATTTCTACGCGGACCGATCCCCAGCAGCTTTCAACCATGTTTGCTTGAACAAGTATATAATAAATGTCATTTCCAGTAGCAGACAACCTCTAGCTCTGGGTAGTCATCTCATAGGCAACTTAATAAAGGCTCAGCGTATTCAGCGTAAAATTAACGACAGTGCACGCGACGATATTATGGCTCGAACAGACGGTATAGGTTCGCAGCTGCGTACTTGATTGTCTTGGAGTTTTTTTTATGTGATGGTTTCTAGACGTGACAGTTTTATTTCATCTACAACCGTATGGTGTAATGGTTCAGCTCTCGGTTAGTACACAAGTAAAGTTCCGGGTTCGATCACCGGACAGTACTTTTTTTTAAATTATAGGTTTGCGTTTGATGTCGCCTTGCCTGATGTTAAGTAAATAATGGCTTGTAGCTACATTTTCATGGCCAAAAGATCCTTTCCCGTTTCAATGTAAATATTTAGCCTCAATAGAAATATTAAAGTTAATAGTCGCTATCCAACACTGAGCTTCTGTAGTGTGGAACCATAGAGAAATTTAGTCCATAATACTTATGCATTCCTCTCAAACATCAACTTTGTAGAGCACCCATTTTGCTGGCAATGTCTCGCGAAAGCGAGCGATTAAAACTGAACAAAGCTTTCCTACTAGCCGCTTCATAGTGACTTTGAAGATTCTGTTTCAAGAATTCGCCTGGTTCCAACAATTATCTTATATTAAGAAATATCATCATAGTATACTCGTAGATGTTTGTTAAATGTAAGGGGAACATCGTTGTGTGCTGGCAGCGTCGTTCGTTTATTTAATATTAATATATTTAATTAAAACACTTAAGTCTAATTAAAATGTAGATTGAATCTCCCATTTTATCAAACGGTGTCTGTGTTTGAAGATTTTGCTTCCCTTAATGGTATTTCAATTAAACAAAGTAATAATAAATACTACAGTGGCAAAACACTATACAAAACGTGTTGTGAATCTTCAAGTAAATATTATAACTACTTAAGAAACAGTCTATCGTTTCGGCGTCCCATTTTAGTTTAGAGGACTGGTTTTTTTTTCTAAATGATTACTGCTGTTGATCGCAGATGGCCTTAACAGCTTTACCGGGCAAGTAGCGAGCGTTGATGGGTATCAGCCTTAAAAGGGGACAGGTCTTCGTACACAACATAGCCATGAAATTGGTAATTAGATTGGTTTGAGATGTCCTAAGCAAACTGGGAAAAATTACGTGACATGCACTATGCCCTACGGGATACGATCCCCAGGATATCGTAGCGATCTAATGAATGAAAGATCTTATGGAATACATATGTGATGCAACGAAAAATAAATGAAAATAAATTAAATGAAATGAAATCTAAACCCCACGTTTAAGTTTTTAGTTTAACTACTAGTCTAGACTTTTTTATGTGATAAGTTAATAGGACCGTCAGTACGCTCACCTGGTGGTAAATGATACACATGACCATGGCAGGTGCAGTACTGAAGAAAATTAATAACAGTTCAGCATGTACGTACTATCATAAATAATACAAATACTCATATCTACTTATTAGATAGTAAACAAAATGTGAAGAGATAATATTAAATCAGAACACAATATACGACGTTAACTTACTGACGTACAACGTTGCGTAAAAGCTTTCATACAAAAGTAAACGAAATTCGATTCTGTCTGTAACAGGTAGCTTCGTATCGTATATTATAAGCACAATCATGGTTTCATATCAACATATTACCATATATATCTCAGGTAGATTTAGTTAGATAAAGAAGGGTTTATAAGAGTTATAAGTAAGTATAAATGCCTACTGGGTATATATGACAACATTTATCGTCTTAAGGCCCGTCCACACATGGTCTCCGTTTCACCGTTCCGTTTTATCGGATACGACAAAAAATATGCTTTGTTCACACATAAGATATCGTATAACATTCAACGTTGCTGGATACGACTTGCAGTTTTGTATTTTTGTTCAGATTCTTATAACAGCCATCTCAACCGATACATCAGTTGCTTAGTACCCATAGTATAAGCTAAAAATATGTTTATATAAAAATGGTTATATTAATGCTTTTATGTTTAGACTATTCACATATTTAATTTATCATTATCACACTCCATTCACTACACCACACCCCATTCATTACACCACACTCCATTCACTACATCACACTCCATTCACTACACCACACCACACTCCATTCAACACCATACTCCAATCACTACACCATACTCCATTAAATACACCACATTCCGTTCAATACACAACACTCCATAACCAACACACCTTTCTCTCTCTTCAACCTATTGCAGTCCATTGCTGGACATAGGTCTCCCCCATTTTGCGCCAGACATCCCGGTCCTACATACCTTTACCACATATAAAACGTCACCAAGCACATAAGTGAATTTATGTAATGGAAAATCTCCGATTTTATGGGGCCGCAACTCTGTAACACCTAGAACAGGTTCCGGTCGCTCAATATGACTAAACAAAACATTGAAATTTACAATTTATTGTCAAATAAAATTATTGATTATGAAATAACCTGTTCTGTTATCATATTGAATATATAATTGTCAAGTGTTCGATGGCTTTGTGTGAATGTCGGTATTTATTTAATATTAAAGTTAAAATATACAAAAATCACCCTCTGCAAGTAGAGATGTTTATACAAACACATTCGGTAATTGACAGCCTTTTAAACATCCACGAATATATCCCTTCACGGAGTCAATCCTTTACACCTGTCGAAATGTGCGTAATTTTCCCTCGGTAGATTAGCCTTACCATCGACTTATACCTTTTTACTGACAGTAAGCCCATGAGCCCGTAACGGTCTGTGCTCAAGTTAGGAAAACTTGGACATTTTGTACTGAACACACGTTTTTTTAAACAACCTGAGAAAACATGCGCACGTCTTCGAAGGAATTCGGCCAATTCGCACTGGGCCCGCGTGGACGACTAAAGACCTATACACCCTTTACGGGTAGGTTAGTGCCCCAAGGGGACGTTTATTGTACTGGTGATGTGACACGTTTTAAGTTCTACTTCGCTAGATCTTAGAATGATATTTTAAATAGCTTTCACTACGTCTTTGGTGGGTTGTTCATTTAAGAGGCCCTTATATCAAATGAAAAAACACGTGGAGCCATCATGTTCAATTTATTCATTTAAATAAAAAATGTCGAAATAGTTCTTTTCAACAGAACAATAAAAAAACATAAACCAGCAATTTAAATTATTTTTAGATTGTAAACAGCATAAATACTATATTTCGTATAGTTTATTCATCTAAGTTATTATTTAGTATGTAAGTATATAATTTGCATTTATTGCGTACACTAGTCAGCCCCTAATCCCATGCACAGTATTTCTTCATCCTAAGGTTACCTGGAAGAAATTTATTTTTGTATCCTTTTAGTTATTTTGGTGTACAATAAAGAAATAAAAATATTCATTCTCTCAAAAAGAAATCACTAGAATAAAACAAATGCAGCGACGATAATAATTGCAGGATGGAATTGTAAAGTTGCGGTTCCCGGCTCATGGAGAGCTGAAGGGCTCTCCGTTGCACTGAATTAATGCTGTGCCGAAAATACTGCCACCCAAAACTCCGACAGCTCGAGAGGCCGCCATATTTGAATGTTAACTAAAAACCGTTAGGCTGGAGGTTAATTGCACTTTTATTATGAATTATTAATGTTCTTTATGCTACGGTATAAATATTTAATCGTAAGGCCTGACTTTTATCCTTTAATATGCCAATTAATGATCTTTCGGATTTTTTCGTTGGAATTTATTTTATGTTGGTATCATTTCGTAGCGTCGACGAACCTCACTTGCTTTGCTATATATCATTAACGGGGGAACTAAGACTCGTTCTTAAAAAGTGCTATTAACGAATAATTTTATATTACAAATAATACTATCACCAATATATTTAAAAAAGTATGTCTCTATAGTCTTTACCTGCAAACAAAGTTGTGTATGCATTTTATTTCAGTAGTTCATTATTATGGCTCTAGAAATATGTTGTAATATAATTTATACTGCAAATATAAATTATCTATCGGCATACATTAAAAGAAGTAGCCTCTATAATCGTGTAACAAAGCTGTACTTTGAAAGCGAAATCATGTAAAAATATGTATTTCCAAAATGTAATTTAAACACACAGATACAGCACCAATTTACTATACATTTTCAGTAATGCAAACCGCGTGACGCCACTCCATACATAATGTATGGAGCGGTTATAGCGACGGCCCATTAACTTCTATTTGAGAAGGATTAACGAAGCGCGCCGTTGAAATTGCGTTGGACTGCTATTTGCTTGTATGGACCGTCCATTTTCTGTTAGTACTCGTAAAAAATAAATATTAAAGCTTTAACATTATTAAAACTTACACCAGCCTAACTACGGTGTTTCTCAAAACTATACCACTATCTCACGCTTGGCATCAGTATGGCTTTGCATGCTCGTCTTGTTAAGACATAAACGTATTTATTTATTTTTATTTACAGCTTTCAAACATAAATTTTAATTATGACGGTAAGTCATTTTAGTTACTTTGGGAGCAGTGGGTTATGATATATAGCTAATAATACAGCTATATATCTCATAGCAAAAGTTATGGCGATAAAACATAGTAAGTACTGTTTCTTGTTTTCGAAGGTTTTTAAAACAGACCTGCAACCTAAACGATCTTTTGTGACTAGCTTCTCTTTTAAAATGTATCTAAAAAATTTATCATCATCAGCCTATAACAGCCTACTGCAGGGCACAGGCCTTCCCGCACAGCATAGCTATGTGGAGATTGGGCCGTATAACCTACCACTAGGGCAAAATGTGGGTATTAACGACTACTTCGTAAGATTGTAGCCGGGAGCGAAGGCTTAACGTGCCCTCCGAAGCACGAACTTATTTTTCTCTTCGGTCATACAGATCAACGTGTAAATTCTTTACCGAACTAGGAAAAATCGCACAAAGGAACTTTTCCTCGCGGGATTCGAACCCACGACCTTCGGGTCATGCAGTCGAACGTTGCGCCCACCGGACCATGATTTGGCACATTGTATAATTTAGATTTTTTTTCAACATTATTAACCTCTAAGGTTTATTTGGGCATAACTACAGTTCCCCATATAGATTCGGTTGTAGAGCACTACAATCTATTCACCAGGTTTAATGAGATACAAATATAAAGGCTGGTCCACACTAGCGGGGCATCGCTGTGAATATGAATGCTTTCGGTACAGACGCTTTCGTGCAAATCTGTTTGCTCATAATGAAATGTGGCGTGCCGAATACACCGCAGCGAAATTAATAGGATTTATTTAGGCACCGTATTCGAAATGGCATGCTCAGTTGTTAGCGGTTTTTTAATTGTAGATACTCATAAGACCATACATAATAAAACTGAGTGAATGTGGTTTTTAAATCTTTTGTAAATATTTAAAAAAAAAGTTACATTAGGGTAAAATTGCATTAAAACATCTAACGACATGAAAACTTTATGTATTTGAAAGCCATCTTCTATTACTCACCGATAAAATTTAATTCAGAAGTGAAATAATTCTCTAGTCAAAGTGCAAGTTATAAATAAAATGCCTTTTCTGAGGTCCAAACAAGCTCTTTAGATAAATATTATATTAATTGTGATATTTGGTTACGGATTAATTATACACATTCGTATTTATCATCAAGCCTTTTTCCAGAAAGCGTTAATTAATCTCTTGTTCCAATTTTAGGATTTCATTACATTATATCATCTTTTTGCTATATTATTTTATAGTTGAACGATAGAAACACTTTCTAATTTAGTTGTCTCACACAAATCTTAATCCTCATTTGGGATCTAACCCACGACACTTATATAGAGCGAGCTCACTTCCATAATCAATCGCTCCTGCTCTAGACATAGACGAATATTTCAAATTTCTAGAAGCATCTTAACGTCACAGTTGTCCAAGACTTTATCGTTGCTATCAGTCGCTGCAATCTCAGCTCGTCGTCGCAACTCCGTGTCGTGCTATTCAAAATGGCGGAATGTTCTGACGCTATTCAGTTGAGACAAAAGCATAAGACTACCTACTTACATTAATGTAGGGAGTTGAAAGATAGGTTTGTAGCGGTTCGGATATGTACCTTTTTTTCATATCCTCTCTGAGTTACCCACGTCTAGTTCCAAGTTTGTTTTTTTATATTATAGGTCAGCTAATTTAATAATAAATAATTAACGTGACACCTTCAGCTCGCCACAAACTGTCCTACGGAGACTGACTGCACCGATGGTACAGCATAAAGCTAACCACCAGCAGGCAATGGGGTCGCCACGGCTCTACGCGCTTAATATTTTTGCCTCCTACATCAAACGCACTAGCCGAGAATCTACTGAGATCATCAGCGATTGCCTCATGTTCGGTGAATCTGGAAATCCATCCGCGGCCAACATCAAATAGTCAATCCGAAAGCCGTCAAGTCAATTATTTAAGGCATTATCTAGAAATCGATGATATCGAATAGGTAATAAATTGTGCACGAGGCTTTATAAGGTAGTAATGACGATAACAAAAGATGAAATCCGCGTTTTCGTATTACCACAGATAACATAATATATACTTGTATCACTTCTTTTTACTAAGAGGCTCACTTGTGTCATTCAATCTCTCGGTGTCTGTGCACCAGCCAAATCTGCCGTATCATAATCGGCGGCAGTAAAATGATATTGCAGCGTGAGACATCTGGCAGTCTCGCGTAGATACTTTGGGAAAGATTTGCACAATTAAAACAAAATTTTGGTTAATTTGAAAAATTTAAGAATTATTCTACATCAAATAATTATGTGATAAATGTTGTTGAACTTTATTGAATGTCAAACTTTCACATTCTATTGCAGGGTTAGGTCAGCCCACACAGCACGGCTTTGTCCTGTTTGAATAACCAACCATGCAAACTAAGTGCGGCTTGGTAGGTGTTAATGACTTTCTTCTTTAGTTTGTAGCCGGGCAACAGCTTTACATACTTCTGAAGGCTGGAGGTACTCGATATCAGTGTTGCCGTCTTAGTTTTAGAAATGGGGCTTTTACAAAAACGATTAGACAGAGCTAGCATGAGCATCAATAGATTTTCTATTCTAAAAATGGATAATAAATAAATAATCATGTCATGAAGCCGTTTTTATAGAGCGTCTAAAAAAACTGCTGTTGAAAACTTCATACTGTGCTTATTAGCAAATTTGAAGACAGTGAAAAAGAGCTAGATTGCCCTTTTTGGACTAAATCGTTAAAAAAGGAGTAAAAATCTATACTTTTTAGTGATATAGGTTACATATTTGAGGACCGACCGTTGCAACAGTTGCATCAACTGAACGCACTAGCATCCATGCTATTGAGCCCTCTAATTTGTTCCTTTTTTCGAAACTACTACTGTTGGCCGCTGATGGCCTTTACAATTTCACCTTCGGCTCTCACACTAATATAATTGACACAACGACCCCAAGGGCATCCCAGAGTGGGACTCAAAAATCTGTTTAGGGCGTTGCGGGGAGGGCTAGGTATAGTATATGTTTTGGGAGAGAAGCTGCATGGCGCACGCCGGTTACACGAATAGACACTGAGCGCACCTACGGGGAATCGCGACGTAGGCGGCGGGCCCTCCAATTTTCAGTAAGATATAATAGATAAGAAATCGATTAAAAGAGATCAAATCATTCGACCTAACTAAAAACTATTTTTTTCCGCTTATACAATTATTCTTTTGCCAAAGCAATGTTCTGGGTTAAGTATCAGACTGTGAATGAAAATACTGGAAACTTTAACTTAACATCTTTGCGTCACTTTAGCTAAGGCAACGTGATTACTGTTAAATGCCGCAGATGCTGTTTCGTTTAGGTAGGTTAGGTATACGAATTGTATTTTTTATTCACAAAGAATAAAAATGGTATGTTATTTTATGAATTGGTTGAAATAAATATTGAAACAGATACGTACTGAACAACTCTCAACCAAGTGCTTAAGATTTATTCCAACATAAACACGCGTGTATTTTCTCCAATATTTACTTTAACTTAGCTGCGGGAACCGCGACTCAAAGACTCGGTGAATGTTTAAATTCAAACAAATTACTTGAGGATTTTGCAGACCTCACATAATGTGCTTAAAAGTTCACTCTCAATAATAAGTTGGGCAGAACGCCGATTGAGACAATTTCGGGGCCTACTTATATAATACAAGTTGTACTTAAGCTTATTTGAAACTCTTGACAACTTCGCTGTGTTTTGCTCCCCTTATTCTTATTATAATTAATACCTTCGTTATTAGGTGGGCATAATACTTTTCTGAATATTAATATCGATTCCAGTTTCTTTTGAGTCGGAGTATTTTTGTTTATGATTTAATAACGAATCTGCTGCACACTTATTTAATGTTTTGAGCAATACTAAAGTTTATTTTCAATATTGCTTGAAGATTTTAGTGGTTTTGATTTAAGATTATTTTAAATACAGAATGTTATTATTCAAATTTTTAAGTGTACGAGTAAGCAAGGAAGGAATGGAACTCGTTGCCTCCTTGTGTTCCCCGATCGTTACAACCGGGCCGTCTATAATTCAAGAGTGTATAGGTTGTTTCTAGACAAGCATGATGATGAGCATCGTGAGGAAACCTTCATGCACGCCTGCGAAGAGATTCGAAAGTTGTGGGTGAAGTCGTCCAATCCGCACTGGGCCCGCGTGCACGACTAATGCCTAATCACCCTATACGAGTAGGCTCGTGCTCCTAGGTGGGGACGTTTGGTGATGATGATGAAGCATGATCTATCCTCGGCCGATTCATCACTTACCATCAGGTGAGATGGCAGTCAAATATCTGAATATAAAATATAAAAAAAAGTATTTTTAATCAATCGGTATAGAATTGTTACGCTTAAGGTATCGTAATGTAAATGATGGTTTCATTAAAAGATAACATACGATCTACGAACCATAGTCTAGTATAAGTGTATAAGTATAGTATACGTTATAGATAAATATGTATATAAGTATAGTACAAGTTAAAATTTAACTTTATTTCATTAGGATTAGTTGGTCGTTATATTAATAAATAGTACAAATTCAGTTCATGTACAATCCTAATTCTGCAGATATCCAAATACAAATAGTTTACGATTAATTCCACCTATTCATTCTTCTTAGGATTTAAGGTGTTTTACAGAACCCATAGTGGTCGTATCCTAAGTAAGATACTTACGTTTAGAGAGTTATCTTCCATCTTAACGCCAGTTGTCAAAGTTTATGCCCGATAAAATGTAGAATCTTGAGCCCAAAACCGTAAAACTAAAAATATAAAGACTCGTAAAATATATAAGGGCACTTGCCACGAGCTACTTTAACTATCGAGTGATGGTCAGATGTCTCTTAGGACTCTTTCCATATACTAGGCGTAGGTCTGTCAGTAGGTTTTGCCTTTTTGTATCAATTTATAAATATCCTATAAGTTATGTATATAGAAATGTCGCGGTAGCTAAGGAAAATCAAAGTCTGGGCTTCCTGTAAATGTTTTGACGCTTAGTAGAGTTCCTTTCACATCTGTTCTGTTGACGACCCAGTATGGAGTCTCCCACCTAGTAAGTACGTTATGGCCAATTTCGAAAAGTCCATAGAAAAAGACACAGTCGCAATTCCGATGGCCGTTGGAGCTAACAAGTTCGGGAGTAGAGTCCGCGTTATGGAGAGCGTTGCTCAACATTAGTTAAGCAATATTATATTTTGTTTTCATATTCAATATATTGCTAATAAAGGAAATATGAATATATATTATAGGGACCAAACAGCACCTGGTGGAAAGTGTTCACCTATGCCTACTGATATCGGTAACACCAGAAGTGCCACCGGTGTATGCTTGGCTTTTAGGAAGGACTATGCTCTTTTCTCAAAAGTTCCTATGTCATATCTGGCAGAAATTCCGCTGCTGGTAGGTCGATCCATATTATCAAAGTACGTGGAAGAAAATTGCGCATGAATCGAACTGTAGTGAATGGAGATGGGATTTCATCTTGTGGCGGGTAGTCCGATGATGAAATTCAGCAGCAGGTATCAAACAGTTCGCCGGAACACTCCCCATTGTATATGCGGTAAAAACACAAAGACAATGCATACCTGAACCTGTTTTCAGTTGCCTCCAATTTTAACTATGCTCCTGTGACGTCATTACCTCTCCGAACAACGCACGTGTAACCGGTGGTTACCAAACTAACATGGCCTAGTTCCGGATTGAGCGGAAATCGACTTTAGCCATGTTGTAATAGTGTTTGTAGTTGTAACGCCCGTGAGTGCACTTTGCTGACACAAATGCAACGGGTTACATAGGAAGTTTTAGATTCCGCGGAGTAACTGGTTTGTTTTGATTAGTTTAAAGGATATTGTGGAGTGTTCAGTTTAGCGCGGAATTTATCGAGAGTCGCTTAACTAAGGCATGTTTATATTACAAGTATTGATGAAGGTTTGGGTTTAAGGGTTCTGTACCTCATCATCATTGGCATTTAATGTCAACAACATTTTCATAGCTCACACAGAGTACACAATTGTTATCATCATCATCAGCTCATCAAACGTCCCCACCGAGGGGCACGAGCCTACCCGTTTAGGGTAAGCCCTATACGACTTTCGTCGTCCACGCGGGCCCAGTGCGAGTTGGACGACTTTACGCACATCCTTGAAATTTCTTCGCAGGCGTGCGCAGGTTTCCTCACGATGTTTTCGTTCACTGTAAGAGCGTTGGATAACGTACATATAATTTCGAAAACACATTGGTACGTGGCGGGATTTGAACCTCAGCCATCCCGGTAGAAGGGCAACAGTCCACACTATTGAGCCACCGACACTCAATTGTTATAACTGCACAGAATAGATATGCGGAGATTGGGCCGTAACGTAACGTGGGCCCAATCCGGATTAGTGGGAGTTAACGAATACCATCCTAAAATTGGAGCTGGGACGGCTGAACGTGCCTTCGAAGCCGTACCTATCTAAAAGGTGAAAAAACCTTTAAAAGAACACTTCTCAGTGCATCTGTATATCGAGAAGGTCTTTAAATGTATTTTAGAGCTAAACGTATCGAGTTGAAATTTAAATCATATACACAAGATTGTGGCCGTTTATCACCAAAAAGTAAACTTCAAGCAACCTCTCGAGCAAACACACTGGTATTCTCTGCAGTGAAGACCATTCGTGCCAAAGTTACCACTGCTAGACTTAAAACCTCTAGATCTGAACCTCCAAATGCAAAATTTTGTAATAATTTTACCGCGAAGACCCGTCAATAAATCGAGTATTATACCGGAACGGTTTATCTTACAAACTTAACTAAAAGTACCTATATCATTAAGCCGACGTTTTTCTTGTGTATTAGTTTCGACAGCGGGAAAATCTTGGGTAAATATAATAAATTAGGCCTGTTAAATAACTCGGGCGTGCGGTGCGCACCTCAACTTTCCCGGTCTGAAGACTAGTCTGCTGTTGCATACGGTTAATACGAACGGCGAATACAAGCATAATTTAATAATTATACAAACATAAAATTTGAGGCTGAAAGTAAGAACTGCAATCGAGGTCTTTTAAAATGTTAGTCATTTGTTAGAGTTTAGATGAGGATGGAGGCAGACTGTTTGTAAGGTAAAAGGAAAAAAATAGAAAGAGTGATCCTTCAGTTTACGAACAATAACAATTTGGGTTAAAAATATTTAGGGAAAATTAAGGTGCACTAAAACCACAGGTTCAATTGTGAAAGTATTGTGTATCTTCATACCAGTAAGCCACTTGAAGTAAGTACTTTCTGATATAAGTTTTTTGTTTTATATGAGCAGACATATTTAACATAGGAATCTCCCAGACCTGGATTAAAATAGGTAACGATGGATTTAAATATTTTTACTATTATACGAATATAAAATGTGCGTATGTTTTATGTGTTTATAAATAAATGTTTTAAATTTATAATGACCCGTTTTTCGTGACTGTGTGTGGAGCCGAAAATTCGGTCGACGCACCTTGAATGTTCGATATAGGGAAAGTTCCAGCAAGTTCGAAATTTAAATTGCGTTCTTTTTTCAAAAGAACACGTTCCCGTACGGATATCGTTCAATATTGAGTACAACTGCTTTCAAAGCGGTTTTGAGTGTAAATAAAAACGGACTACGCTTCGTTTTGAGTCACGTTCTCGCAGTTTTTGAGACTATATATGTGTAAACAGTCGTTTGTAAACATGTCTATGATGTCATATGTTTGCACTATTTGATATTTGGTGAACTTGTGTATGTAATTAATATTTGTTTAATTTAATAACATCATTTCAAGGGACTACAGGCTTATTGGCGCTCGTTAGTGTTGTTTCATACAGATTTCATGTTAATTGTTAGCAACTAAGTGATCTTTTAGCAAAATCTTTGATTTTTAAGTCATAGAACAATGATTTGAGACATAAAAACTACCTGGTGAAAAATACGAAAAATTAAAATATATAAGTAGTTCTTTTTTTTTGTTTCGTGTGCTATGTATATTTTGGCAGCTACACATACCCATGGGCCCTGTAGAGCAACTGTCGACGATTGATGGTAATCTGTTTACGCACGTGATTTTGATTTCACCGCTGAGTTCCTAAGGAAATATATTTACTTTTACTCAAAATGCTTCTGTACCGAAAACTAATTTATATTGAAATATTCATCAACAGATACTGCGAATTGAAGCGGAAATACGGGATGTCAATAAACAAGACAATCTGACATTTACTTTGACTCCCATCACAAAGCCGATATTTGATGACAACAGCAGTCAATTGTCTTTGAGATCTTGTCTCATTTTACAATGATAAATATTTTAATTCAAGTAATTTATGTTGTATTTCTGCGAATTTGAACAATATACGGGGTCAAACTATGGAAAAATTAATAATGATCATCAGTGGAAAGGAAACAATTTATAGGAAAGCATTCATGAATGAATTTAGGAACGTTTTTGGCTCATTTGTGGCTCCTTGGTGTGGATGGAATGTTGCCTTCCGGTATGGAGATTCAAACAAAAACGTAGGTACCGATGTGTATTAGAATTTTCAAAATTATATTTAAGTTATACGACGCTCTTAGGATAAAGGAAAACATCGTGAGGAACCTGCGCATGCCTGCGAAGAGATTCAAAGGTTGTGCGTGAAGTCGGCCACACTGAGCACGCGTGGACGACTAAGGCCTACTCCCTTTACGGGTAGGCTCGTGGCCTCGATTAGGACGTATAATGAGGTGATGATGATTCATGAAATAACAACTACACGCTATCTTCCGACCAACTGATTCTAAGCTAATTTGTTGCCCTCCTATCCTGTGATCCGCCATTCAAAAATATTTTCAAAGATACACGATAGCAAGTTAAATATACACAACTATGATAAAGCGAGTTAAATTACTGCTAGGAGGTAGGCTTGTATTTAAAGTGGGAATTCCGTCATTAAGTTCATGCTTCAACCGTTTTAATTGACTACTGCATAAATTATGATAAGTTTTTCAGTTCATTTTCATTTAATTTGATAAACGAGTACTTACTCGTTTGAGTAGGAATAGGAAATAGATATGTATAATGTAAAACGTGACCAAGCGAATCATATTTTATAATTTGAAAATCTCTCAATCTGTTTCTCAAATTTATAACAATCCTTTTCATTTAAATTTGTAGAAGATGCCGTGTCAGCTAATTTCTACAAACGACATTCGTGATCGGAATTAATATATACAAGGAACAGTATAAATAGGTACGACAAAATGGGAAAATGTTTAAAGGGGATTACTAATTTGTTAAATGAGGGTTAAGGGTTAGTTAAATGGAGATTAAAACATCCTTTTGGGATTTATACCCTTACTAATCATATCTAAACTTCGCATTGCAAATGGTCTTGCTATATTACCACAACTGGCATTCCCGCGGTTGGAATAATTATGTGATCCGGCACGAAGGACCAAGTTCGGCGAAGGCGGGTCTGCCCTTCGCCAAATGCCTATCTTAAAGTCAAATACCCTTGAAATTGAAATGGAATTTAATAATGATTTCCATTCAAAGTTGCGCGCTTCTGGTGAAAACTGGATAATTGCCCGATTATTTGCTTCACTGATACTAATGAGAGAATAATGAAATATATTATAAGCCGATTCTTGCACACATGACCGAGCTGTAGATCCAAAGGATGAGTTTCACAGATTCCGATACAAAGTTGATGTGAACTGTTCTGCAGATAATTAAGAATTATGTGCAATCTATTTATTCGGGTACTTCCACATTCAACGAGCCATTTTTGTGCCGGTGAATATTTTGTCCACATTCTCCGAATTGTATTCCATATTCTGTCGGCAAGGTTTTAAATTCCAAATTTAACCGGCAGCCTATTCCACTTTCGGCCGGTAAAAAAAAATTAGGTGCATAAGTACAAAAAATATATTATCAGGCGTAAATATTTAATTTTAATTTATCATAGAAACTATTCTTCCGCTGACAAGTGTGTTTCTTCTCGCTTCATCTTCTCTCACTTTCCTATTATTTTTGTAGCACTTGGTATTATAAAAGAAACCAGACTTCCTTATAGTGATTGGGTTAATGATTTCAAATACTAATCCTAGAATAAGTTCTGTGATGAATATTTGCTAATATTCGCCTATCTATCCCCAGAAAAAGTCGCCTGAAATAAAATGAATTGTCACCACGTCAGCATATTGTCCTTTCTCAATGTTGACGGCAATTGGATCCTAACCTGCCATGGAATTATTTATTATTCATAACTGTTTCAGGTGAGCTCAGCATTTCATCATAGATTTAAACAAATTATAGTTATAAAATAGAGTGTAACATCAAATAAATTGCACTGTAATAATGCCAATAAATATTTTGTTCAATGGTTCATAAAGTATATTCTAAGTTCATAATTAATACTATAATTATTTTTTTAAGGAAATACCTTTACGATTTAATCTTAGATTGTTTGTTTGGTAGGTACCTAAATGTTGCTATGTTAGTAAGTACAGGTATTTGGAAATTAATTTACGACTTTATCAATGATAAAATTTAAAAAGGCTAAGGATTGAAATCTTTCAACAAATTTTACCAGCTATTATAAAAGTATTATTTACAGTTAAATTGTAAAAATGAAAAAGATTTTTCGTTTCTGATCTTGAATAAATATTTCCTAAACGAAGTGCTATTAATAAAGAGCTTCGGGAGGCATTCATGAGTAAACTGTAAGGGGAAATACGGTAAAAATATCAGTCTGATAATATTCCTTCCCACATTTCTCTCGATCAACTGCTAACTTGCAAAATTGAGCTGTCAGTTATATTACACGATATCAGAGACTGCTGACAAACGTTCGTGTAAACCTATTACTTAATTATTATGTATGCCTGGGAGGACAAACATGATGCAATAGGAGTTTTTTTGCGATTTGTCTAAAGCTTTTGACTGCGTCGACCATAAAACACTTTTATTAAAGTTGAGACATTACGGTGTATCAGAATGCTCATTGAGTCTTGTAGAATCTTATCTATCTGAAAGAGTTCAAAAAGTCTGTATTAATGGCACAAAATCGCATGGTGCCCTTTTGCGCATGGGAGTGCCCCAGGGTTCAATTTTAGGTCCTCTATTATTTCTAATATATATAAATGACCTCCCTTACTATTGTAAAAGTCTTTCGGATATAGTTCTATTTGCTGATGATACGTCATTGATTTTTAATGTTAACAGACGTAAGGAGACTTTTGACGATGTAAATAGAGCTCTGTCTCAAGTAATGCATTGGTTTACTGCTAATAATCTTTTACTTAATGCAAAAAAACTAAATGTATAAAATTCACTATGCCCAATGTAAGGCAGGTCGAGACCAACATAACTCTGAATAATGATCAAGTGGAACTTGTAAACTCCACTGCATTTCTTGGCATAACTTTAGATTCAAAGTTACAATGGGGGCCTCACATTGAATCACTGGCTGGTAGACTGAGCTCGGCAGCTTATGCTGTTAGGAAGATAAGATCTCTTGACAGATGTAGAAACAGCAAGATTGGTTTATTTTAGTTATTTTCATAGTGTCATGTCGTATGGTCTACTGTTGTGGGGCTCAGCTGCCGACATTAATATAATATTTGTACTACAAAAAAGAGCTATTCGTTTCATCTACAAACTTAGACCCCGTGACTCTCTTAAGGAACTTATAAAAGAAATAAATATAATGACTATAGCATCACAATATATTTATAAAAATTTAATTTACGTCCGTAAATACTATCATACCTTTAAAAAAAATTGTGATTCACAAAACAACCTTGCTGTTCCGGACTTGAGATAACATAAAGTAGGTAAATCTTTTATAGGAAGATGTATAAAGTTTTTCAATAAGGTACCGCAAAATATTGTCGAGTTACCTTTACACATGTTTAAAGCTAGTATAAAAAACCACCTTTCTAAAAAAGGGTACTCCACTATTGACGAATATTTATGTGGTAAAAAGTGTTTATGATATATTGTTACATTAAGGAAAATGAAAATGTTTTTAAAAAAGGCTACACTGTTGAGTTTTCTTGAGTGCTTCTTTCTCAACAGGCCAAACCACTGAAGCGCTTTTTTTTCAAAGCATCAAAACTCAAATTTTTAATTTAGTATTTTAATCGTTTTTTATTATATTTTTGTATATTTTTTGACGTTCATAAGTGCTTTTTGTACACCTAATTTGAGTTTGATTAAACTGGAAGAAATTGTTGGTATTATTTAGTATTGTGTATGACATGGCAGCTTGAATCTTTCTGGAGACTCTGCTGTCACTGGATTTACTCGTTTCAGTACTTTTAAAACGCTTTTCGGATTCCCACGTGGTTTTATAAAAAAAAATACTTTTTACGGGAGCTGAGAACATGCAAGTAAATGTAAGAAGTACCAAAGAGTGTGGTGTTTTTATAAAATGCCTGCGGTTAAAATAACGTATGCTTTAAAAGAACCACCGCGGCTCAAATACAGATTCGATATTTCGGAACTGCCGTTTCAAATATAGAGATCTTGTTAACATTTCGATTAGTACTTACCGTGTGATAGGGATCGATGACGGCATAGGGTTGTCGCGATTCGCGGTTGCGAAGTAGTACTTGAACAGCCAAAACTGTCCACTGCTGGACAAAGGGCTTACTTCACAATCGTGTAGCATTTTTACATATTCTCAAAGCTCGGAGACATTTATTCTAAATGTTAATATTAGAGATTTCTGGATATTGAAGTCGTTCATGTCGAATAGGTAAAGAGTACATCCTTTTTGGTTCTACTAAAAGAAAGTTTGGATTAATATACATCACTCTATTGTCTGTTTTAGATTCGTTTTTTGAATAGGTATCCCTTAATGTTCGAAGGATGAAGTTTATTTTATACATTAACCTTTATCAAAAATAAGTAAGATGTTGCTAAATACAATTCAATTCAAGAACGGTAAGCCATGCTTTGGCATTAAAGGCTTGGAAACAATACGGGCGTTGTGCTGTTATGGCTTTCTTTCAATAAGATTATTATGCAATAATACAAATATTTATTGTACAGCCCTTGTGCCTCATCCCACACCTCGTGTGGTATTGCGAGAGCTATCGCACTTTATACGTATCCAATTAGTTCTTTTCGCGTGCGCTGCGCCCGACGGGCCAATCAAACTGTTGAAACTTGACGCACTCTTAATTTTTGATTGAGTTTTTGTAGGAGTGTACCTACTCGTCGAGTAAATACTTGCAAATTAAAAGATATGTTTGCATACAAACTTAATTTGCCCACAAAGCTAAATAAACAAAATTTTAAAACATAGCTCGATTTGGTTTTTAAACTCTTCTTGATTTTTGAATACTATTGCATAGCCAGTTAAAATATGTCAGCTTTTATAATTATGGATAAATTTTACCGAAACAGTGTTCAAATTTATTGTAATACTAACAAATACAAGGACCTAGTATGAAATAAATGTTATTGCTATATATATAATATAAATAGTTTATCATGCAACCAATATCGGGCTAATTCGCCTTTTTATTTGTTTATCAGAGGTCTCGGAAAGGTTTCAGTTTGGATGAGACTTCAAATGATTGCGATCCACTGCTGGATGTAGATTTCGTCCATTTTGCGTCAGATCCTCTTCTTACCTACTTTAGCCATTATCAAAAGTCATTCGCCAGTCCTCGGTTTTTCGAAATGGAAGACGACCAACCAAAAAGTCAAATCTTTGAAAAGACGAAAAAAAAGACTTATTTAGCTTTTATGCCAATCTATTTATCCAAGGATTTAATCAAAAACTTATGAAATGCCATTACATAAATTTCATTGTTACAGCTTAATTGTACAGTTTGGAATCACGTATGTGCCATGTTGTAGCTTTAACAAAATTAGTTATACTTGTACTTAAGTATTTTGTAACATAGCTAAACAATGTTTAAATACGAAAATATTGATTGTTTGCACCCAGATATCACTGGGGGCCATGGTGGAGGCTGACCTGCGTGAGAATTAATGAATATCTCTTTGTGCTACGCCATATTGTTTTTTGTCAAGTTACTTAATGTTACCCTATATGAAATTATAGTCTTTGTGAGATTACTCGTAAATCATTTAAATAGTTATATTAATTGCTTTACCATCAGCTAGGTAGATTAGTCTTGTTTGAGATAAAGTTCTAACGATCAGCCGGATACCTTGTTAGACTAGTTCAATAAAAGTTTTCCTTTAAGTTCTCCTGTGTTTCTTTTACCCTCTCTTAGATTTGTCTTGGCAGTGAAATTACTAGATGCCGATGTTTAACAGCTTTATCTTTATTTTAGGTATAATACAGAGGGACACTTATAACTAATTATCTTCATTGCTGTTCTATACGCGCTGTAGCTACTCAACAATTGGTCAGATGCCTACTGATATACTCAAAAAGATAAAAAACAAAATAAATGTTAGAACACAAATAACCCCAAAGTAATCTGGTTGTAAATTGAGAATGATGGTGTAATTTGCTGCCTAAAGTGGGCTTCATCCCTTAAGCGGCACTTATACGTTATTTCACAACAATGAAATAGAATTGTGGAACATCCTCGTCACATGGGGATGAATTCAAAGTTATTTTGTACAACGATTTAAAACAGAATAAGCTCACTTTAGACAAAATTGTTTTGTTATTGGGCGTATACCTACACAACAATACAGATTTTTGGAACAATCAATCAGCCAATCATCGTTAACTGCTTGATTTGGGCCTCCTTCAAAGAACGCCAACCTTCTTAGTCCTGGGAAACCTGCATCTAACCATAGGTAAAGTGCTATTAATCAATGTATTAATCGCAGAAACAACAAATATTTTTTTGACAGTTTTAGTTCTGTTGTTGACAGCAGGTCGACTATTGTCTAAAGGCTCAAGTAAGAAGGGAACGCTAATATTTATGGCGATTATCTGGATTGTCACGAGACAAAGGGTATATACGTACTGCACAGTAGCAATTGTAGAGTAAGGTTTAATCCATTTCGCCATCCCTGTCTTCCTCTTTCTCATCCAGGTAGAATCCAGCAACCTTGTGTAAGGTATCGACTCCTGGTGCTGGGCGTCCGCATACATGACCTCCTCAAGCACACTGCCACTTCAACTTGCTCATCTGAGCTGTATTATTACGAATGCAATCTTTCTTTTTTTCGAGAGAGTCTCCAATTTTGAATATGCACTCGGTCCGATTTAAATCACAAGGAAAGTCTACACATGTTATTGTTTTTATAATTTATCTGTCTGTAATTTGATTTTTAATTAAATTGATACAGGATAACGCATGACATTAACGCATGACATAATGACATAAATCGCGGTTGTTATTTTATTTACGCGTGAGGAATTGTATTAAATGCGCTTTTGCCTAGCACTGGCTGATGACAAAAAAAAGATTAACCACCAATTCTTTTTTCGAAATGGAATTTAAAATTCAGTCACACTGCATACCAATTAACCGACGTCATGTCGAAATCAATTTCGTTTAATACAATTCCGGCTCTCGAAGGATATCGAAATATCGAACGGACAGAAAATTTATTCATTGCTATTATAATTTGCGTTTTATCTGAACCTTACTAGAATAGGCGTAACCCTTTTCTTCGTCAGCAAAGATGTCAGGCTTGGGATAGTCTAATTATCTAAACTCGCGTGTGTAAGAAAATATATAAACTGAATAAAAAAAAATAACAATGTCTTAACACCTAAATTTGTGAAAAGTGAATAAGAAAAGGATTGGTTTTGAAGAGCTTTATTATTACTTTTTATATAAACCAAAAATGATACATAATTAATAACAAACACTTGTAAATAAACATTAACTATTAAGGTCTTTAACAAGTAAGCAAAACAGATTATATGATTTTACAAGCAGCAAAGCTAGATATATAAATTGCAATTATATTCTTAACTGTAATCAGCAATCCATTACATAAGGAAAAGCATATGAGATTAAATGTCTTATATCCAATTATAAATATCTATATACATAGTAGTTTATAATTTATAAGTAAGTATGAATTACTTAACTTGTCCGCTCGCGCGACTGCTGCCAAACCAATGTGGCGAGTAGGGCGGAGCGTCCGGTTTTATAGTTGGTGACAAACAAGTGACGTCACATCGTACGATCTTTTACAAAATGTTATAATCAGCTTTCTTTCGTATTTTTTATTCAATTATTATTACATTGATATTAAATGAGTTATATAAATATAGAAAATGCAATTTAATTATAAAAACAAGTTACAGTATCAAATTATATGAGAAACAGTGGTTTAAGATTTATTTATCGATGTATTTTTAAGTTATTTGATTTTGAAAGTTTAGAACCATCTCAATGTGCTGTACACATAGTTATATGATAAAGTAGGTTTATTTAGTTCGAACATTATAAACAAATTACATATATAATCAATTTGAGGGTACTTTTAATAATGTGTACTTGAAGTTTGTTGATCAAATATATCTAATAATGTTAAATAATCTATCACGGCCAGACTGACCTGTACTTCGCTCTCGAAGTACCAAACTAATTTATTAAGAGTCTCTGGCCTTGGCATATTAGTTCTATCACTTGCTGCACATGAATTACAAACTAATATCAGGGCAGTGACTGACCAGCAATTAACCAAACATTTTTTTTTTTAAATGATCTCTGGCCTTGACATACCAGTCCTATCACCTGCTGCTAATGAATTTCGGACTGATATCAGGGCAGTGACCGACCAGCAGTATAACATAGATCAAACAATACAAAATTCCACAAATATAAATATAAATAAAAAATAAATAATTAAAATAAAAATTCCACAATTATAATATAATATACAATTATATTTGTAAATATATTATAACATTGATATAAAAATGTATGTGTAATTATACAGTATACAAATTCATTAGTAATCAGTTCGTGAACTACAAAATAATCATCAAAATATTGATTATAACAATTATAAAAACTCACTGATATTTAAAAAAACGTCATTTCAAAAATAATCTATTACGGTTCATCTTCGGTATGGTGAAGCTACAGGGACTCCTACAAGAAGTATTTTCTTCAACCCATTCTTGCCAAAACCTTAAATTTTATCGGCCAAATAGTATCGGCAAGAAGCACGGGAGGTATGCTTCTATTTAACCTATTAATAACTTTATAGACGAAAAACATGTCGTTTTTTATATAGTAGTTTTAAGAGATAGTTGTGCTTTCCACAAATCGTTTGGCCATTCTGCTAAATCATCAATGATGGTATTTGTCTGTGGTTTTCAGCATCTTAGAAATCTCTAAAAGTGATCTTACTGGATGGGAGGTGAAATCAGTGCTTTAATCAGTTGTCAAATTTTCTCGTGAGATTAGGACTAATTCTTGATCACTAAGCGTCTTGAGAGGTTTCAGTATGCAAAATTTAGTAAAGCCATCGACTCTTAACAGAGCAAAATTATTTGTATACCTCATAAAATGATATAAAAGGTCCTGTGTATTCTAAATATAATATATGAAATGAAATATTTTTTTTTTATGGGGAATCACCATCCTAATTTTTCATAAAGTAACTAGTTTTTCCTAATCTATGTCGCGAGTTCTTACCTTTTGTAATAAAATTTACTTCTCAGGGCCATTGCTCTTTGCTAACTGGAGCCTGCTTTACTAACGGTTGTGATGCTACTCCAACCACGGTCCTTGGCCACGGTTTCGATGTTATTGCACCAACTCTCTGCACCATTATCGTTTTTCTCTGGATCAAATGGCGTAATACTAAATCGTCTCCACGTTGGTACCAGCTACTGCATCTCGAATGGCTTTTAGTAAGCCTTCCAACAAAGTAGGATCCATCTGGTAAAAGAATATAATTTGTGGTGATTAATACAGGTTCTATCCCACTTCTGATGTAAGAAAATATATAAACTGAATAAAAAAAATAACAATGTCTTAACACCTAAATTTGTGAAAAGTGAATAAGAAAAGGATTGGTTTTGAAGAGCTTTATTATTACTTTTTATATAAACCAAAAATGATACATAATTAATAACAAACACTTGTAAATAAACATTAACTATTAAGGTCTTTAACAAGTAAGCAAAACAGATTATATGATTTTACAAGCAGCAAAGCTAGATATATAAATTGCAATTATATTCTTAACTGTAATCAGCAATCCATTACATAAGGAAAAGCATATGAGATTAAATGTCTTATATCAAATTAATAATATCTATATACATAGTAGTTTATAATTTATAAGTATATGAATTACTTAACTTGGTCCGCCTCGGCGCGACTGCTGCAACCAATGTGTTTTTTTTTTTTTTTTTTTTTTTTTTTGAAAGGATTTTGTTGTGGCCGCAGATGGCCTTAACGACGTCACCGGATGAAAATGGCGAGCCTAGCTCAGCCGATGATTGGCTCCGGTCGCGGCACGAGACCGCTTTCCGGATACCTATCGAAGTAGGAGAAGAAGGACGGCACTAAGGGCGCCCACTAGGGCTCGAACCTCGATTAGTGCCGTCCCTCGGACGAGGGAGAATATGACGGAGTGAGACGCTGTGAGGATTGGAATCACGCGTCCGCCGGCGGATGCGATGTGGGGAGTAGGGCGGAGCGTCCGGTTTTATAGTTGGTGACAAACAAGTGACGTCACATCGTACGATCTTTTACAAAATGTTATAATCAGCTTCTTTCGTATTTTTTTATCAATTATTATTAATTGATATAAATGAGTTATATAAATATAGAAAATGCAATTAATTATAAAAACAAGTTACAGTATCAAATTATATGGAAACAGTGGTTTAAGATTTATTTATCGATGTATTTTAAGTTATTTGATTTTGAAAGTTAGAATACCATCTCAATGTGCTGTACACATAGTTATATGATAAAGTAGGTTTATTTAGTTCGAACATTATAAAAATTACATATATAATCAATTTGAGGGTACTTTTAATAATGTGTACTTGAAGTTGTTGATCAATATATCTAATATGTTAAATAATTATCACGTGCAAGTAAATCGACTCAAGCCTCAAGTACGCATAATAAGTGATATAACTAAAAAATGCCTTATTATACCTATATAATGTTTTACATAATTAAAGCCTAGTAATGAGCTTTAAAATGGTGTAAGTTGCATGAAAATCGATTCAGTAGTTTAGTAAAAAAGGTTAATGCTAATGATAATGTAAAAAATGTTGAAAATTCATACAATTTCACAGTATGGGGTTATTGTGTTTAAATGAAACAAAATGTGCGTAAGATAAAAAAATTATTCGTGTCAATATTTGGTATTCCCTCCTCTAGCTCTGATCACTGCTCTCATGCGATTCTTCATCGACCTTATCAACTTTTTAATGGATGATTGTGGTATTCGACCCCACTCTTCTACCAACGCAGTCTTGAGCTCATTGATGTTTGTCGGAGCTGGATTCCTCGCTCTAACTTTCCTTTTGAGCTCGTCCCATATGTGCTCAATGGGATTTAAATCGGGGCTGAGCGCTGGCCAATGCATAGTGTGAATTCCAACTTCGTTCAGGAAATCACGTGTGGCCCGAGCAGTGTGACATCGGGCATTGTCATGCATCAAGATGAAATTTTCCCCAATAAAGCCTTGATAAGGGACAACTTGATCCAGTAGAACATTTTCAATGTAACGATCACTGGTCAGACCCTCCTCCGGCCTCCCCCAGGAACGAAAACAAGGTCCGTTTTGCCTTCTAAGGAAATTCCAGCCCACATCATGCAAGATCCGCCACCATATGCAACGGTTTCCACAAAGCAGCACTGTGAAAACCATTCACCGGGACGACGGTATACCCGACCTCTCCTATCGCTGCCATGGAGACACATCCTCGTCTCATCTGTGAACAGGACTGACTGCCATTGCTCTATGCTCCAATCCAAATGTTCTCGAGCAAAGTGAAGGCGTGCTTGACGATGAGCTGTGGTCAACTTCGGGCCTGTAGCGGGTCTTTTCGGAGTAAGGTTAGCTTCTTTCAACCTTCTTCTAACTGTCCACTGACTGACAGTCACCCCGCAACTTGAAGTAGCTCCTGCTGCACATCTACGCCGGTAAGGTGTCGATTTCGGAGAGAGGTCGAGACCAAAAACCGGTCGTCACGCTCCGAGGTGCACCGGCGTCGGCTGGTATTAGGCCTCCGAGTGAAGGCACCAGTCTCTTGAAACCTTTTGTATACTCTCGAGACAGCGGACTGACTCATATTCAAACGACGAGCGACTTCTCGCTGGTTCAACCCTTCTTGCAACAGGGCAACGACTTGAGCGGCTTCTTCAGGTGTTGTATCCATAATTTTCTTCAAATGACGGCTTTAATCTGCAGAGATGTGTTCAGGTCAACGTCTAATGAGCGACTGATAAGAAAAAAACGATTACAGTGGGTTTTATAGGGGGTTGTGTCGCGCAAGTTGTGAATAGAGCGCAGAGCAGTTTACGGGAGGTTGCGTTCAGTTGCATTCTAAGTACAAGTGTTTATTTAAATTATTGATATTATGCTACCATTTGAAAGCCTAATTACTAGGCTTTAATTATGTAAAACATTATATAGAGGTAAAATAAGTCATTTTTTAGTTATATCACTTTTTATGCGCACTTGAGGCTTGAGTCGATTTACTTGCACGCGAGAGTAGTTAATTTGAATGAACCAAACTAAGAATGGAGAGGCATGGTGACACATCACGAAACCGACCATACCACAAGACACTGGCCGAGACATAACCAATTGACCACGACCACTTTGACAAGATTGTACGACTGTAAGGTCCCGTCCACGCGATGAACAACAAACCAAAAACCTCCTTTTGTCCTCGAAAATTACTACTACATGTAAGTTTTTCAGACGTTTTGCTATTATTTTATCTTAAAGTTAAGTCATAGCCTATATACGTCGAACGACTATAGTTAATGCGTGCTTTTTAATTTTAACAGTGTTTGTTTAAAATTCCAAGACAGTTACTATAGAATATTTTCTCCCCTACAATAGCAGTGAAATCAATCAAAATTATAAAATCCTTTGAGTTTTCGATCTCTATTAATTTACAGCTATCAAGCAAATCTACTTTTAGTAAGCAAATCGACAACGTTTTTGCCCACATAAAGTGTATGCTTTGAGTGCTTACGATCACTTATTCAGGTCAAGTGATATTTATTCATGAAAATCACTAAATCAATTTCCATATATTGTTTACGTTAGGCTTACGAAGCGATTACAGCCATAACCAGTTTACGAAATCACCGTATGAAAGTTTAATGAAATGTGTGTATTGTTAAGAGACGTGTTAGTAGGGTTGTCAAGTTTTTTGGAATATTAGGTACATTTATCATAAGGTACTTTCTAACACAGATGAGCTGTAGGTAGTGTTGCCAGGACCTATTTGTTTTCAATCCTGTCGCCTTCCTACCGGGAGGGCTGAGGTTCAAATCCCGACACGTACCAATGTATTTTCGAAATTTCGAAAAATATATGTACGTTATCCGACGCTCTTACGGTGAAGGAAAACATCGTGAGGAAACCTTCATGCACGCCTGCGAAGAGATTCGAAGGTTGAGTGTGAAGTCGTCCAATCCGCACTGGGCCCGCGTGGACGACTAAGGCCTAATCACCCTATACGGGTAGGCTCGTGCCCCTCGGTGGGGACGTTTAATGAGCTGATGATGATGATGATTTGTTTTCAATCAGTACATTAAATAAAAAATAGGAATTTATGGAATTTATAATTATGATAGGCAGTCAGAATTTTAATATTTCGGCCGCCATTATTGTTATCATCGTGTGCAAACCACTATTTGTATTTTTTTTAATGTGTCCAATAGTTCATTTTTGAATATTTTGTTTTCTACAATTTAAATAATATCAACTGGGGGCATCTTGTTCAATAAACAAGCAATGAAAAAATTCCTAAACTTATAACTATCACTCCTCATCCCCTAAAATAGGGGTGGGTCTTTATATGAGACTTTCACCGATTTTATGAAAAGGGACATAGAAGTTTACACGGGATAGTAGACAGTAACTAAAAAATCTATTAATAGGTAACCAGATAAACACTATAGAGACTACCTAACTATTGACACACAATAAAGATAGAATTGGTACTTTTCAAAACTAGTAGAATGAGGGCCTGGCATCATAACAGTGATGAGCATAAGGAATCAGCCAAGGCCCCAAAAATTTATCGCCCTGTAATAAATGGTTTAAATTATAATTTAAATTATATAATTTATTAATAGGTGGACAATCGGTACTGATGTATCTAGGTGGTACGAGTATGTATCGTCCCGTATAATAAAAGTTTGTTTTGCACTTTTGTGTTTCTAGTGAGAAGACTGAAGCTAGCAAAATTACCGGATAAGAGACCTAACATCTGATTTATCGGATGTCGGGTGCAGTGCGGCATTAATGGAGAATAATAATTGTTTATCAGTTGTTGGTCTCAATCAATACCGCTAAGTCATGGTCAGGCGTATCAGTTGAGCGTCCTGACCGTCGTGTACATTCTGTAACTTAAAATAATAATATTAATAAATATGTTATTCATAATATTATATTCATCGTTAACACGATAGCCAACCCTAAGTGCCTAATTGAATTAAACGAAATTAAGTTTAATGTGTGCATATTCGTGTTTGCTATTCGCTTGGGTGGAGCTAAACCACAATCAAATCAAGTCAGAAACCAAAGTTTCAAACTATTACCACAAATTAGAAAAAACATTTTGGAATTATATTTTGTTTTAGTAAATAGCTATAAAGCAGAACATAACGGTCAGTGTTTAATCTTAAATTGAGAGAATATTGCAATTATAGTTTAATTTTTAAAATTATTTTACATTGTAGATATTGTAAAGTGCGAAAACCCAAACATTTATTTCATACTTGTTTCATTCATAAAAAGTCAGCATCTAAAACTAAGTCCGCACTTTAAGCAGTAATAAAAAAAACTGTTTCCCAATCGTTTCAAACCTTGTAACATGATTTATGACGTCCCATTTAGTATCATAGTTGACACACGTACATAAAAAACACCCGGACCAATACAAACAGACATGTTCATGCACACATATATTTGTACTGCTCGGGGATCGAACCCGGTACCCTTGATGTTAGAGCCGACGTCTTAATCATAACACTAAATGGATCGGTACACCAAATACGAAGGCATCCTTTTTCTTGCTCCAGTTTGAAACCCGACCGACCGACAGCTTAAAAAGTAATACCATGCACGTCACTTACAATTTAGTCAAAACTAAATACGTAAAGGAAACTCTCTCATAGTAAAATTATATTCAAGTCTTCTAAGAGCTTTCTTACATTAAATACTAAGTAAGCAAAGTAGGTTTTGCACGTAGAAAACTTGGTTAACTGCACAAATGACTTTGTAGATGTCTAGAGGTGTTTACAAAACATTACCATCTGCATACGGTCACTGCGGATTCAGTGTAACAGTTGCAAAATGCAGTCTCAGACTTAGTTATTATAGACTTAGTATTTAAAATTGGTCTTGTTTTCAAGGATACAGGTTTTTAATAGATGACAGTTAACATTATCCACAAGGTGGGCTAGCTGCTTCAAGACGAAATTCTTTGAGCAATGCGTCCTACTCGTGCTAACATACGCAGCTAAGACATGAGCGATGGGCGATGGATTGAGCTGAGAACAGGCAATGAAGTGAGTTATGCTTGAAATATTCGGTAATTATTATTTTTGTTGTCGTTGTTAAAGTGACGGTCTAGACACTCACCTGATGGTAAGTGATACGCCTGACCATGACACAGCGGCATAAAAGGAGGCCTACAACTGATAGGCGGTTATTATTTTCCGTCAATGCCGCACTGCGCCGACACCAGAGACAACAGATGTTAGGTCTCATATGCCCAATAATTTTACCACATACAGTCCCTTATCCTGAACCACAAAATTGCATAACATCCTGTTTCACGGGACAATATCTAGCACTGAACTGAAGTACCTTCCTAGAAGATTCAGTATTCACTTAGTATTCATAACATACCTAAAGATACTGACTCAGCTCGCTGGATCAGCAACTTAAAGTGTAAGTTAGTTACGTAATACGTAGGACCTATGGCTGTTGGAGCAGCAGCGTGGGACGCCTTCCGGTCCGATGGAAATATTGCAAAGGGGTGAAAACTCAATGTGAAGCTCAGATGACCGTTCAAAATGGAGGATACCCATATCCGCGAAAAATGGAGGAGACATAGTATTTTATATCCAGCAGTAGACTGCGAGCACTATCTACTTAATTGCTCATTTTTAAATTTAAAAAAACACCTATAGGAATAGTTGTACCAACATTTATATATAGATGCGTTTTTCGAATTGTTTCAGTCTCTGTGTCAAAACCAACGGTAAACTGCAAACAAACGAAACTGGCACAATTGACGCGGTCTGTGCAACAGTTGAGAATGCACCGAAATGCAGGCACGTATTCAAGGCTGTTTGTTATCAATACCAATACAATTAAGATGATAGATTTGTATTCATCATCAGCCTATAACGTCCCAGGGCAGGAACCAGGCCTTCGCACATAGCATAACCGTGGAGAGATTGGATCGTTGCCAACCACGGGGCCCAATGCGGATTCATCATCATCAGACTATTATGTTTACTGCTGAACAAAGTCCTACCCGACCCCCTAACCAGGTCATTCGTCCACCTAGTTGGGAGTCGGCCTACGCTTCGCTTTCCGTTACGTGGACGCCACTCGAGAACCTTTCCGCCCTATCGGACATCGGTTCTGAGCACTATGTGCTCTGCCTATTAAACTTGCTAATCCTGTGGGCTATGTGATCGACATTACCTTAGTTCTCTAACGTATCATCGTTTCGGATTTTATCGCGTAAGGAAACACCTAATATAGCCATTTCCTTAACCAATGATATTCTGTATATATAAAGGTAGATGCGCCATCCGTGCCTCAAAAACGAACCGCCGCGAACAGAGTACAGTTTGTACTCTTTTGTTTAGGTAAATGTACGCTCATTCGAAATATGTGTATTTGTGCGGTCACTGCATTCGAAACCCTTTTTTCGATTGTTTTGTGAGCATATCACGAATCCATACTTTTTGACATCATTGTCCTTAACACGCTGATTAACCTTGAGCCTATTCAAGAGGCCTTTGCCAATGCGGATTAATGGGTGCTAATTAATACCATCTTAATAACGTAGCTGGGACCGACGGCTTGGCATACGCTTTCTGGCAATCAAGTGATTCAACCTGTTATGATAAACTGGGAAAATCGCACAAAGTGAATTTCGCTATGCAACGTCCCCGTGAGATTCAAAAACCCGTAATACGTATATAAACCCAATGCTCTGATTACTAGGACATGGAGGTCGTTTTAAGCTTTGTGTTTGTCTTTATCCAGTGTGTTCATTAGTTTTCGCGAATTTGGTGTTGCGGTTGAGCGGTCGGCTGCAACACCAAGGGTTCGATCCGCGGGCACGTCCAAACATTTGTGTGCATGAACATGTTTGTTTGTAATGGTCTGGGTGTTTTATATGTTAAATATGTATATATTTACAAAAACAGCTCATTAAATGTTAAATGGTTAATAATTTTAAAAAAAACCATTGTAATGGTGATCATCAGATGAGAGTTTCAAAAATATAATTTGAACCTTCGTGCTTCGAAAGGAAATATGGTAAGTCTTTGGTCCCGGATACTTTTATAGAATGGTAGTCAATAAGATCCACCTATTCACATTGATATTTTATACATTGTTTAATTATTTTATATTTACTTTAAGTATATAATCTTTTCAATTTAGATGACCCGAATGTATTATTAAAAACATATTTTCGTAAGCGCCAAACAGTATTAGAGCCCAATATTAACACCGAATTTCCAAAATACCTTAATGATCCCGCTCTCGCTCAACTCATTGGTAAACCCAGTAAGGTAATTATTCAAAATCAGTGATATCTCAATCCGTGCCTGTCGCGGTTGGCACAGCGCCAGCTCGATCGCCGGATTTATGGCACAACTTCCACGCCGCTATCCAACTTAACCACTTTACATTTATAGGTCAGATTGAAAAGTGATCGCTTAATTTGACACCGTGTACTTATAAAAAATATTGCAGACGATCTCGAAATTGTAGTTAATCCTTCAGCTGCCAGGATTACAAATGCAATTTAAAATCAATTGTTTCTTTAGGTCCGTTAGCGGCGTTTAAAGGGTTAAATGGCAGTGGGTCATTTATGAGTGACGTAAATTCGAATCTACGGTTCTAATAGTCAACAATGATTGAGAGTTATGATGAGTTATGATTGAGAGTTACATGTTAAGCCGTCGGTCCCGGCTTATCTTAGTTAATTGTAAACAAGCACCAATCGGCATTGAGCCCGCGTGCTGGGTTACGACCCAAATATGGCAGGCTATGCTGTGTGAACAAGACAATAGCCATTTCGTGGGACATTAAAAAGTAGAGCAGTTCAGTTTCACAAGAAATTGTAAAGATCGAAAGACAAACGTAAAAACATGCATGCTCTTAAATATTTAAAACACTTGCAGTTTAGTGTGTTACACAACACCAAATAAGTGACGTCACAAAAAAAAGAATCCCATAAACTGTTGAATTCATGGAAAATTGTACTTTTAAAATATTTAACGAGTTTCCTCAATTAGTACTTCGGCGAATTCCATTTCAATAGCTTTCGTGGTGTTGGTTTAGTTATGAATTTGTCCGCAAAATTATAGCTAGAACAAAGAATAATAACATGATCGGTCCAATCCTTTTTTATAATTTTAACCAATAATTTCATTAACCACTTTTCTATTGGATAGCGGGCATTCGAGCAGACGGCCAAGGTGGTAAATGATTCCATCGCCCATGTACACTTGCAATACCAGAGGGCAAAGAAATGCGTTGCCGGCTTTTTAAGTGGAAAACTTTGTCTTCTTTCCGGAACTCAGATATGCATAACAGTCCTATCTCATGGGAAATAATCTTATAATCGATATGTATTTTCTACCTTATTTGTAGCGTAAAGGTCGAGTCAACAAAATTAATTAACAATAATGTTAACAGAGCTATCCTTTATACACATGGCCTAAAACCACCCACACTGAAAAGCTAATTAAATAAACAGACCGTGCTAATGAAATTAAAACAGAATGGCATGTCAACACGCGAAAACCTTTTCCAATAAAATTAATATTTCAACCGCATGAGCCTTAGCGCCTAACGCGATAGTTACACTAAATATTCACAACAGAGGTAAACATATAGCTTGGGTGTTTTCTTTTTACTAAAACAATAGTTTTTTAGTAGGTATGTAAACTAATAGATAAACTAAGTGACTTTTAACAATCTCTCATAAATATTTATTTGTACTTCCTTGTATGTAATTTTATATATTTCATTTGATCAATATTTATCCCCATGTAGGGTTGCCTAGGATCGGAATGGCTGGCGCTCTTTGGGAGAGGCCTGTGTTCAGCAGCGGACGAAAAAAAAGCTGATTGATTGATATTCCTATTTTACCTTAAATAATAAAGGAAATAAACAAGAGAGTATTTATTGAATACAACTCTACAGAGGTCATATTTTGCGAATAACGAAAAAGGCTAGCAGAATATTTTGACAAACGAAAGAAACAAAACACTTTCAACTCGTTACCGAAATAACGATTTATGTAACCTAAAAGACAGTAATTTAATATCATTTATTATATTTGTAGATAGTGTTACAACGTCCGTAATATTTTGCAGGTCGTATAAAGTTCTCTTTAACTCAGTAGATTAAGAAGCGTAATCAAAAGCGACTCGCGATCTCGAACTGAGAGCATCTTTCTACAGGCGGCCATAGAGGAAGCGTTTTGGCATTCCGTTTTATCACGTATTATAAAAAAAACATGTTATGATTAGAAACACCACAGACGTAGGGTTAATCAGAGCATGTAATAAATACTTGACTTTGCAATTTTAACCCATTTTCTATTCTAAATTCAACTTTGGCGTTAAAGTAGTTCATGCCTTTGCCCATTATAATAATGTTTATGTATTATTTTGCTTTGGTTTGTCATTTATTATACTCTTGAATATGGCATCGATGTACATTAACAAACATATTTTAGCTCCTTACTCCTACTTATGCTAAATTATATATTGCTGGATAAAGGTAAGAGGCGCATGAAATGAAAATACTTTGTTTCATAATAATTAGCAACCAAAGATACCTACTTATAAATATTCGCCGCCGCGTATTTTTTTTTGTGTAATCGTGGTATTTATTAAGTTTATTGCATTGCTTAGATCAACAATATACTAACTGATATAAATGCGAGGTTTTAACTAAGATGACGTATAATTAATTTCAATCGTTGTGATCGTATAATGTAGCATAGTAGCCTAAAGGCGTTACACATTTACGTCTACGAATAGCGACTACAGTTTCGTAGCGCATAGCGGCTGTGTGTTGAGTTAGAACAATATTACTTTTATGACTGACTTAAAAAAGGAACCTTTCCTTTTCGTTATCAGTTAGATTGTATTTCTTTTTAATTCATGTATGTTTGTAAGAACTTAATATAATTATAATTTTATGCATTGAAAAATGGCAAAAAAAAAGAATTTCGTGGCCCCTGTCCTCATTCTGTGCGCTCTTTTGATTGAGTTCTGAATATGACGACTGTGTCAAAGTGCGCGACTTCTTTCGCCGGAACATATTGAATCTCGCACAAAAGTAGGCTTGTCGTCAGCGTAAAGTAGGCCTCCTGTAGAGTAAGCGTAATGTAGATCTAAGCAAGCTTTGCTCGAGATTCATTCGCACTCTTGCAAGCTTACTCTTTTGAATGGGAGATGTGAACAATTTTCTTTTGAACGTAATTAGTGAAGGTTTGCAGGCTTCACGTTAAGGAAACGTAGCGCAATGTGTATAAAAATAATATTTATTTATTTATTAAATATTCATATCCTTCGCTTTTTTATTTTTATGTTTTTATTAGAGCTAGGAGTTTCATAATTTGATTGTAGTTTTTGACGTCATAAGTTATTGATTATTCTTTTTATGAGGAAATATTAATTTATAATAAATAATTTTTGATCAATAATCAACAACGGTTCCCTACTATAACCCTAAATTATTAAATAATCAAAATCATAAAATCAAAGCCTGGTCTACAAGATACAACACGGAGGCGAGCGTTCCATCCTTACGTGGTAGACATTCCACACATCCGCACAACCCGCTATGGTGCTTCGTTCTTAATGCGCTCCGCAAAGGAATGGAACTCTTTGCCTTCGTATGTGTTCCCCGATCATTACAACCTGGCCGTCTTCGATGCAAGAGTGAATAGGCTGTTTCTAGGCAGGCATGATCCATCCTCGGTCGCATCGTCACTTACCATCAGGTGAGATGGCGGTCAAATGTCTGCCTAATGGGGACAAAAAAAAACTTTTGAGCAGGATACATCACAATAATTATTAGTTTGATTTAGTTTGAATACAATAAAGTGTTAAACATTTTTTCATATTTGTATCATTACTACCATTGATACTCGTATGTAATCCGCGATGACACGTTCCGCAGTTTGAGTGCCACTTATTACGAGTATGTATATTGAGCGTCGGTGGTTCAGTGGTGTGAACTGTTGCCTTTCGATCTGTAGGGTGCAGGTTCAAATCTCACCACGTATAAATGTCTTTTCGAATTGTCGAAATTATATGTACGTTTATCCGACGCTGAGCGGGGACGTCTAAAGCACGGGTAGGTTCGTGCCCCACGGTGGAGACGTATAATGATCTGATGACGATGATCAATATTAAATTAGGAGAAGCATAGGTATATGGCTTCGATCTTAAAAAAATATTTAACGTGAGATTAATCCACGGGCAGTTCGGGGAAAGAGCATACTAAGGTATGCTTTCGACGTATACATATGTAGCCAAGTCCCGAATATAAAGTCCCGAATATAAATAAGTCCTATTGATTTGCAAGATTTACTGCCCGGTTTTCAGTGTAATTACGAGCTTTGTAGACTCGTAAGCAAAGGTCAAAGTTTACGTAACATATTTAAGCATATCCTCGTTGTATTGCTGGGTAGGTAACTTTTTACTTAGGTAAATAAATATTCATAGACATTTACTTAGAACTATCAAGACCCCATTTAAGCCAAGACCTATTTAGCGGTAGGCTCGGTACTGAGTCGTCTAGGTAGGTACCACTGTTGTACCAGATATCGTTCCGTGAAACAGGAGTGTTATGCACTTTTATGTTTTGGGATAAGGGCACTGTAGCTAGTGAAGTTACCCGAGATAACAGGTGTTAGGTCTACACATGATACTCAATGATATTAAACCCAGTTATTTCACAAGCTACAGTGCCATTATCCCGATACACAAAAGTGCACAACACTCCTGTTTCACGGGACGATATTTGGCACTGCGGTGGTATCTACCTAGACTACTCAGTATCAAGCCTACCACCTAGTAAAATGATGACAGATGTTGATGATGATTAGTGATTTCTTATTATGATACTACTTACTACTAATAATAGTATTTACTATTAGTGGGGATTTTCATTCATAAGTAGACAATTTAGGCTACTAGTGATGATGATGGACCACTTAACATAGAACTTTTTTGGAGGTACGTTTTATATTAAATTAAAAACCAGAGTAAAGGGTTTAGTGTAGCCGGTGATGTGAAAGGGCCATAACATCATATGGGTGTGAACCAACAATTACTTTACCGTGCCCAGGTTTAGGGCAAGGTAAAGTAAATCTCGTTAGCATTGTTTGCCGACAAGTAATTGTGACGGCGATTCATTAGCGAACGAAGGCGCTCCTTTGATGTACTGAGACACTTCAAATTAACCAAAATTTTAAAAAGTAGTTTACATGATAGTTGCTATATAATTAAGAATAAAAAATATCAGCAAAGGGGCCTAAGAATGCTTTTAAAGTTTAAACGTACTCTTACTATGTTTTGGTATTGTAAACATTAAATTTGTGCCGGTAAGTACTTCCTGTGTCTGTAAATTGTCTTAATCTAGTTTCCAAGTTTAACTCAAAGAGCCTTTAATATTTACCGTAGAATTATTATGGCATTTAGTGTCTTTATCATATGGTATTAGCAATATGGATTATAAAATTAGGCCGATATGATAAAATGGACTTTTCCTGCTTCGAAATTCAGAGGCAAGCGACGCGCCGAATTCCCTTTGAAGCATTGGGAATACTGCGTGATCAAACAACTCTAGTATAAGAGGTGATAGGTATCAAAACACGGAATACCTAACGAGTAAACATAGAATAGAAATGGGCAATACTTCTCTGCATTATGTTGATTTGTTTTTCTGAAGCGTGTCTAACGGCTTTGAATTTTTACGACAAATTACAGATACTGCGCTGTACAAGTATAAAACCTCATTCAGTAACAAATACAAAACTGAGGCTCTCGTTAAGCAAACGATGCCTGTGTCAGCAGACTTTGCTCTACCAATAGTGACGTAATAATATTTTCGTAACTTTGTCATATCTTGTTTTATATGGTCACAAAACAATCGAAAAAAGTGTTTGAAATGCGGCGACAGCACACATTGAGCCTGCAACTGTATTTTTATTGGTGGTTCGTTTTTGAGGCACGGATAGCATCTACCTTTATATAAACAGAATATCCTTGTTGTCACCACTCACACATAAACATATTAACTGCTTGTTTCGGCATCTCTAAAATCATAATGTCGTTCAATTTCTTTAAGTGGTCCTTATTTTGGAACCTATAATATGGATCAATTTCGTGTGTAACATTCCTCTAGCTTCAAGCATTTCACTTGAGTTAACGAGCTACTCTCAGTGTGGATCGTAAAATATAACAAAATACACGAGTACCTATACAATGTTATTTAATATTCTACGAATGATTGTCAGATATTCTTTATATGCTTTCATCTCATCATCATTATCCCAATACAGGGCACAGATCTTCCCGCTATGGAGAGATTGGACCGAAATCTTCGGACGGATTGACAGTGGCGTGCACCCCATATATGCAAATAAGCAATGCATACCCTGTGCATCCAGATAACCCGGAAAATCAGATTTGAAACCATCGGTGATCTGCTGTCATCAACAGCACTCAATTTGACAAAAATTAAAAATATTGTTTTGCGATTAGTGTCACTTATTTTGCATACCCTACTCATAATCTCTAACGCCATTACGGATTGGTGGGTGATGACGACTACCACGCTAAGATTGTACCTTAACATGCCATCCGCAACAGCCTCAGAAGTCCACTGGGCACAGCGTTCGGCTGCATGACCCTTAGGTCGTTGGTTCGAATCCCGCGATAACATGTCACTTTGTGCGATTTTTCCTTGTTTAATTAGGACATTACAGGCTGAATCACCTAATGGTAAAAAATATATTACAGGCTAAATCACCTGATTGTCTTAAAGAAATATGATAACGTGCTTCGAAGGGCACGTTAAATCGTTGGTCCCGGTTACAATCTTATAATGGTAGTCGTTATCGCCCGCGTGGGTTATGGCCCAATTCCCATAACTATGCTGAGTAATAAGGCCTGTGCCCCGCAGTGGGCCGTTATAGGAGGATGATGCTCTCCGAAGTACGGTATTATCATTTTTTTCGGTCAGTTAGGTGATTCAAACTGCATTGTCTTAACCAAACTGAAAACATCGTACAAAGTCATTATCACTATTCGTGGATCGACATCCGGATCACACAATTTAGTGAAATTACCGGGTATAAGTCATAACATTTGTTCTAACGGGTGAAGGGCGCAGTGCGGTATTGGTGGAGATTAATAACTGTTTATCAGTTGTTGGTCTTCTTCAATGCCGCTCTGTCATGGTCTGGCGTATCACTTACCATCAGTGTCTTGGACGTCCTGTTCACTTCGTGATATAAAAAACGCAGTGATCTAAACCATTACTGTGGCACGGAGGCAGACATATGCTTTATATGGTATATTTCATTCATCTAATCTGGTTGTATCCACAGGGATTCCCATACAATTAAATTGATTTCCATTTCGACAGAAACTATTACTTTAATCGATCTAATAGTATGATGCCTTTCTAGAAAATTTTACTTAGCTTGATGGTATATTTAAAATCTAATAGAATTTTCGTGAACATCGTGAGGAAACCTTCATGCACACCTGCGAAGAGATCCGAAGGTTGTGTGTGAAGTCGTCCAATCCGCACTGGGCACGCGTGACGACTAAGGCCTAATCACCCTATACGGGCAGGCTCGTGCCCCGCGGTGGGGACGTTTAACGAGCTGATGAATAGAATTTTACGACCCATGTGGTGAGACGTCGGCTACTACACCAAGGCTCCGGACTTGATCCCCGGCATTATAAACATTTGTGTGAATGAACATGTCTATTTGTAAGAGTTTAGTACCCCAAATACAAGCTCCTGGCTTCATGGGGCTAGATGGCGCTGTGGGATACCGTTTATTAACGAGCAAGGAGGTAAAGGTGTCTTCAACTCTATGTGTTATTTCGCTTACTTTTGATGATGAGATTCTGTTAATACTTCCGCCTTTCGTTTGTTGTGAACAATCTTTTGAATGTAAATAAATGTTAAATATTTTTTATATTAATAAAAAATATTTAACATTATCGACGCTCTTACGGTGAAGGAAAACATCGTGAGGTAACCTGCGCACGCCTGCGAAGAGATTCAAAGGTTGTTCGTGAAGTCGTCCAATCCGCACTGGGCCCGCGTGGTCGACTAAGGCCTATACCCCCTATACGGGTAGGCTCGTGCCCCTCGGTGACGCGTCTAATGAGCTGATGATGAAATATTTTTTATAATTAGACTTATTTTGACTATTAAATTAACTGCCCGGATTCCAGACACAACAGGAAATCGATTGATTTTGTTGGATGTATCATAAAGGGTTAAGTTCAAATACGTATTACCTCATCGTACCCTATAACGATAACGTTGATTGTTTTATTAACTTCGCTATAAAGTTAGCAACCGCGTAGGTTTCCTTCCATTAAGTGTCGCGTAGAACGCTCTAGAAGTTGCATTTCAATTTCATAAACTACTATCTAGTTGGTGCAAGTTGCATCCGTTGTGGTTCACTTTGCTCGTTTTGTTCGCTAACTTTATGTACGTTTGGCGGTGGGGGACACAACTTGACTGGTGGAATTTGAATTCTATTCTTCTTATCTCGTAGGCGAAGTCAATGACATACCCGCATTCCACGCAATCGAATATTAAAAGTTGTGCACTCGTATTTCGTTGTCTTGGTCGCTCATTAGGTATTTTTGTAGTTATGATTGTAGTGGTGTGGACTGTTGCCCTCGTACCTGGAGGGCTGAGATAAAAATCCCGCCACGTACCAATGTGTTTCGAATTTTCGAAATATATGTACGTTATCGACGCTCTTACAGTCAAGGAAAAACAACGTGAGAAAACCTGCGCACGCCTGCGAAGAGATTCAAAGGTTGTGCGTGAAGTCGTCCAACCCGCACTAGGCCCGCGTGGACGACTAAGGCCTATACACCCTATACGGGTAGGCTCGTGCCCTCGTGGGGACGTTTAATGACTGATGATGATGACGTCTTAAGGCACCAGACAATAGATTTTAAGTGTCTGGATTCCGACGTGTAATGGGTTAATGTACAACTCTTTCAGCAGAACACAGTTATATAAAAAGCATACCTGTAATGTCCTTTTAAATAAACTTTCAGGATACTTCGCACTTAGGTACAATTAAAATAGCATTGTTCACATTTAAAAATGCATGTAAAAATGTTTATAATCCTATCATTGTACCAACTGTGGATAAAGGAAAGATAAATAAATGCGCCTAAACATCGGGCAAAAGTGACAAGGGTTCACTGGGTAGGTACTCGTCTCTTTTCAGAAGATATCATGTGTACAACTCTCTAATATGAACACCTAAATGTAGATTTTAGTCGTAAATTTCATCATTTTAACATGCATATTTGAGTGTTTTCATTTTTGTATATATGTTACTGTAAAAGCTCGAAGTACAGTCAGTCTTAAGATTTAAGCGTAAATCCTAAGATCGACCGATATAATTGGTAAATGTACACTAGTGCTACCAGCAGAACAACATAGTTTGTTAAATTAAAACAAAACCTTCAAATATTTTTTACTGCAAAGTTTCAAGGAAATATTCCAATGTTATTTCACCTATACAATATTTTAATTTGCAAGTAATAATTAAATTTTATTTATCATTTTGGTCGATCTTTCTTTTATTTTCGTTATTCATTTTCTTTTGATGGAATAACACTGTTAAAAGTAGTTTTTATTTATGAAAAAGCGATGAATCCTGCCTAAAATTGTAGGTACAATTAATTTTATGTACCGCTCTCGTTGGTTTTCTTCTGATTATATGTAGGAAAATCGATGCTCTATGAAAGACAAACTGACTGACACGCTTTCACATTTATAATATAGTTTATTAAGTAAATTATTTCAAGTACGTTTACAATAACTTCTGAAGCACGGAGGAAATATCAACTTAAAGGATTTGACGAAACAACCAAAGAGATTCCCTTTTTGGAACACAATTAAGGCTATCATGTATGTCGATTACTATGTTATAAAATATAAGTATGCTTTCATTGTGTATTTATAGGCTAAATTTCCCGCTCGATCGGCGCTCTATAAGCTGAACGGACTTAGAAATCCAATTTAGGAGCTTTTAACACGTAACACAATTTGTAGACGCTCCTCGGCTACTATGTACCTTTTGTAGGGTTATATACAAACAAAGTTAATTGTTTATATTTGAGGACTACTCAGATCCTATAGTCAAGGCCATAGGTAATTACAATATGTATTTCGCTGCAAAATAATTGTATTCGCAACTTTGTGATTTAATGTGATCACGATTACAAATTTTATGAAATATGTAAGTTTAAATATTTTGCAGAATATATATATATTTTACGCCCCATGTGGTGTAAAGGTTTAGAAGTTGGCTAATTACAACAAGGGTTCCGGGTTCCCGGGTAGTATAAAAGTTTGTATAGATAAACATGCCCTTTTGGTTTTTGTATACTATTTATACCTTTGTATAGTACCCATGATACTAGATGCTTGTTTAAAATATTCTTATTACTTATCATAATTGTCTATCATTATATTTATTTATTTATTTATGACAGTTTACAAGACATACAGTTATTACATTGATATATACATACGTTAGCGATACAAACAAGTAGTGATGCCTTTATTACAAACTACCGCAACAAACACACGTGACATGGAAGCAGTTTTGCAAATTAAATTAAATAAATATATATTTTGAGAATCCTCAAATTCTCACTTCGAAGTGCTAGTAACAATTGCATTCTAATCTACCATCGAAACTTGGCAATGATTACCTATATTTCTTTGAAACCTAACACATGTACAGCGACACAGATTCCGATACCAATAACATTATCAAGCGTATGGTCGTGACATTATGCACATTTGTAAAGCATTGCATTGTCTACGGAGTCTTTTGTCATCCTACTGCGGGCAACAAGTAGAATTCAATGCGTAGGGTTTTGTATGGGCGTGCTGTTACACGCTTTCAATGGCGATTTGTGTAAATAGGGCTGTTTTCTATTCATTCGTTGATTGGAAAGCGACGTTTGGTGTATTATGTTGATTTTCCTCTATGTTTCACAAGGCTTGGGATTTGAGTACTACGTTTTTCAATTTAAGTACCTATTTCAATATATATAGTAATCTTGAGTTGTAATAAACTAAAATAATTGAATGGAATGCAATAACTTAAATGTAGTACAATTCACACCTTTATAGGGATAATGCATTGTAAAGGATTACATTTTGAAAAAAACTGTGTTTTAGATAAGTTAAGCACTATATGCGTGACAAGTAATTGATAATTTAAAAGAGCAACGGCAAAGTCCGTTTTCAGATATTTTAATGAAAACCTTTATTATTTGTAACTCATCTGGATTCATTATTATTTGAGATTCATAATGGCTCGTTAAGAATTTAAACATCTTAAAAACTTTTGAGTAAACGTTTGTGTATTTGGTGATGAATCTGAATCACTTGCAAGCATATCCAAAGGTACATGGTGACGCAAGAGAATCACTATGTCTCAAACACTGACCAAGACATAACCACGATCACTCTGACAAGATTCGACTGAGAAGATAGAAAGCAGTTGCTCCCATAATCAAATATGTCCGGTGAAGCTGTGAACAGCCAATAGCGGAAAGTCAAACTAAAAAAATTTATTCTCTTAGTTGCGAATTAATATTCATAAAAACACCCGCACGTTAATAAAACTATATCGTAAAAGTACTCAAAAATTTCTGATTACAATTAAGTCTTTACAGGACTCTTTTGAATTGTCAAATAAATTAAAAGTTTCAAACTAATTTGAATCTACCAATGGTTCAAAGATTCTATTGAGAAGATTCCGACAAGAAACACAACACACACATTTGTTCTAAATGAAGTCATAACCATGATTGCCTTTGTTTTTTGTACGTAGCCAGTTATCATTAAGGTTCTGAACGTAGCAGGTGCATGAATAGGGGACGCGACCGGCTTTTGATGACGGCATGCATAATTTAAAGATGGGAGCCGCAATAGTCGACACTGGGTGTCACCGCAGTGTGAGATACTTGGTCAGGAGCTTTTTCCGTTTGAAAATCCACAAACCATCGTAGCAACTAATTTAAACTTCTAAAAAAAGGACAATACATTTGCATGATGAAGAGGTTCTTACGTCATAAGTGAACAGGACGGTCTGGACGCTCACCTGATGGTAAGTGATACACCTAACCATGACAGAGCGGCATTGATGGAGAATAATAACTATTCTTCATCAATGCCTCACTGCATCCGTCACCTGAGACAACAGATGTTAGATCTCTTATTTTAGTTGTTAAAAATCATTAAAATAAATTCATAACTCGATTAAGAAGATATGACTATATTATAAAATACTGGCAAGAAACGCGACATATTATAATCCCTCATATGCTCGATATTTCAGTTATATGAGCTTAATACCAGAATTCGACGGAATTACTCTGATGTGTAGTTGTATTAATACATTTGCCGAATTGTACATACTTGGACTTTCGAAAGCTGGAAGCTGGATGAGAATAGTTTGGACATTTGGTGCAAAATTAAAATACCCATGTCTACCAGTAGCTGTCAACTTTAATATATTGTACCCATTGTTATATATAAATTATTGGACTACAAAAAACTGTAAGTAAATTATTTTTGCCTTTGTAAAAAAAACTACTTGTGATTTTTCAGTAGTAATTACCCTATAGAAAAGATAATTTAATCATAATTTAATTTACAAGAAAGTTAAAAATTAATCAGACAATGTTAGATTTACATTGTTTTTGTTATAACTAGGTACTACCTTTTATCTATGTTTCTTCATCCAGGACTTGAAATTCGAAGATAAATTTAGCCCAAGTTACTTAAAAATAAGCCTTTTAATCCGTTTCTACAAGAAGACCCTTAGAATTTCTGTAAAATTTGTTAAAACAACTACACAATGGTTATATTTTAGGGATCACAGTTTAAAACAATTGCCACTTAAAGACAGAGGAGCTCAAAAAAGCTATTTTATTTCCGATAATTATAATAAAAGTCTATGTGAATAGGTATATCCATATAAGAAGCAAAGTAATCGACATAGCACGCAGGATTAGCAAGTTGAAATGGCAGTGGTTAGGAAGTGACTTGAAGCTTGGGAAGAGGCTTTCTTAGTCTGTAATGTTGATCAAATATACATATATCATAATATCTGCTTAAATGATAATAATCGCACGATTATACGATCGCTGTCAAGCGATCGCTTGCGAATACACGTTTCTAAATCGATTATGCTTAACTTTCTGACAGCTTGTGGTATGCGAAAAGCGAACGACAACGTCCAGAGTTACATACCGACCTAGTTTCATGAAACGACACGAATTGCCCGCCTAGTGAATTAGTAGACCGCGAACACGCAACGTACTTCATAATTGATTGTAATTGTCATCACTGGTGGGTGTTTGTTTAAAATTTTACAACTACATGAAAAAGAGGGAGAATGTTTTGTTATGTGCTAGTAAAATATAATTGTTTCCCTAAAATTGGAAGACGTTGAAAAGTTATACAACCTTGTAGGTGCTTTGACGATGAAGAAATTATGACGTTGGTTTTCTTTCTTTCGGTGGGTACTTGGAAGGACATTATATATACGCTCTTTATATTACAAAAGGTAAATATTAGGCATACAGCTCATAATATGGAAGGATTTACGTCCAGCAAAATCTTTGGAAGATATATGATATATATAATGAGGCTGGTTTTCATCGTCGGAAATCACGTTGCGGGAAGGTTCGTCATCTAACACATCTAGGATGGTTTTTAGAAGGGTCAGATTACTGGCGCGGTATTTGTGGATTTGAGTGCAGCATACGACACAGTCAGTGTCAAGGTTCTTCTTGGCAAAGTGGCTGCCCTGACGGGAGACCAACGTTTCGTGAGGATCCTGATTGAGTTGTTGAGAAACCGTCGGCTTCGGGTATTTGTGAACTCCAATACGAGTAGATGGCGTACTAAAACCAATGGTCTTCCACAAGATAGTGTTTTGGCCCCTATTCTATTCAACATTTATACTAATGACCAACCTCACCATTTTGCCCCTAGTCGATTCTTGTACGGTGATGATTCAGTGATCACCTCACGAGGTAGGGAATTGAGACGATTGAGAGCAACCTAACAGAGGCTCTCTGGTAGATTGCTTTCAATTTAGAATAACTCCTGGAACGGTAATTCCGTAAAAAATAAATTTCACAACTGAATACCTTGGTGTCACTTTGGATTGTTCATTTACTTACCACAGGAATTGTCGAAACCTGAGGTTTACGGTGTGTTGCCGTAATATTATCTTGCGTACTGAGGGTCTCAAGGGTCACTATAGTTTCTCGAACAGCCACAATTAAATCCACCTCAGGCGTCTATGGCCAGACCGAGGTGGTGGAATGAGTTATTCTCGATCTCATCGAAACGCCCCCATTTGCCTGAAGGACAGTGTCTACTGTCTTTCCCAAACTGTCCATCTTCGAGTGGGTTACGGGACCTCTGGATAGAAAAATGGCCCAGTATTGGTCAAATTATCATATTTAGCTTCCAATTCATTTCGACTCAATAAGAAGAAGAAAAATATTTATTTTAAAGGTTCTCCAGCCCAGGTTTAATGCAAATTAAGCCCTATGTAACATAAAAAAACTAGGCTTAGGCCAAATTACGAGCTTTCGTGTTTCGGATTCAAGGAGTTAAGCTCACGTCAATGCATATTTCATAACACTTTTATGTTAGTTAAGGTAGTTATCACTTTTGTACTTGAACTTTGCTCTATACAAGAAAAATATTAAGTGTATCCTTAATTACGAGTTAATAGGATTTTAACCTAACGATAAAAATACAAATATTTTATTTCAGTAACTTAATCTAAATAACAAATCCGTTGTGGGAATTTCCCTTTAAGCGATAATGCCTGGGAAGAATCGCTCTTTTAACAATCAATTACAAAAATCATCATAAATACAAAAAAAACATAACGATGTGCCGTCAAAGTGTATAAATATTTATAAAAAAAAGTATTGATATATATGACGTATTGTCAGTTTAATAAAAGTCAAGCTTAGTTAATTTGTCAGTCAAAACAACCCTACCGGTAAATAATACTTTGAAATGTATAACTTTTAGTTATCTCCTGTTGTAAAAGTACCGTAAAAATTTTGTTTTCATGTTGATCAAAGTCCTGCCTGTTACAGCCAGGGTGGTTGATATATAAGCACGCTCGTATCGTACGTTATAAGGGTATTATATAATTACAACCCTTGCCACAATGGCGTCATTACACTCGTGTTTAATTAACAAGTGTCGTGATGTCATTAATTGTTAGTTATGGCATCGGCCATTTTGGTGACGTAATGCGATGACTGTTCGCTATCGAGAGTTCTGTGGAATATATGATATATTTAGGTATAGAACTTGAAATTTAATAGATGTATATGGGAGTATAAAGATCACTAAAAATAAACATTTAGAGTAAATTCTCTTACAGGTTTATCCACAATCTTTTTTCAAAATCAATAACAAAACTGAATCGAAGTTACGAAATATATAGTCATCTAAGCCTCTAATTTGGAAAAGGATATAATTCTTTTGGCAGATTTTGTAGTTTTCTTTTAATCCGTTCATATAAAATCCCCCCATATCTATATATCATTCTCCAAGGCTTTTACACATGTCTTCCTCTTACGCCTATGATTTATTTTCACGTTTTATATTATTCACATGCTAATATAGTCTTATAAAAGTCATTAACCTAGATCTTCAGTCTATGTTTTTACAATGAATGTTATTTGCACCCTAGATTACACTCCCCGTCTCTCTCCTTCTTTAACCTGTTATAGTCCACTGCTGGACATAGGTTTCCCCTATTTTGCCCCAGATATCCCGGTGCTCCGCTTTCCTCATCCAGCCTCCACCAGCGAGCTTTTGCAAGCTGTCGGTCTATCGGGACAGAGGGTGTAATACACTACGCTTGCCAAGACATGGTCTCCATTCCAGACCTCGTCTGTCCGGCCGTCGGTTCTGCGACATATATGACCGGCCCACTGCAACTTCTAATTGCTGATCCGGCGAGCTATGTGGGGAACTATAGTTCTCTTACCAACAACATAATTTGTGATGTTATCCTAAAGAGAGACCCCGAGCATAACTCGCTCCATTGCGAGTCGAGTGACTTTAAACTTGTGAAACAAACCCGCAGTTATGTTCATGTCTCAGCTGCGTATGTTAGTACGAGTAGGACGCATTGCACCAAGACTTTTGTCTTTAGATATACCTACACTTAATATATTTATTTGAAATAATTTAAATTGATTTATTAAAGCACTTATGTAACTGACTGTCCAAGTTGTGCGATGTACAGAACGGCTCAGTCGGCAAAATAATTGAGTGCCTTTTACGAGTAATATGAAGATCAAAAGATACGTGTTTCAACATTATATTTCACATCTTCAAAGTGTTTTTCCTATTAGGACCGGTATGCTTTTTATTGTTATGGACATTATTTTTATGTGTTTGACACAAATTGGCAATCTACTAGTTATTATTTCGTTTGATCTGTAGGGAATTTGACGATGTAATTGTTTGAGACGACGGTAACTACATCAAGGGTTCCGAGTTCGATCCCCGGGCAGTACAAACAGTATGCATGAACATGTCTATTTGTATACGTCTGGATGTTTCTATGTATGATATGTATGTATTTACAAAAAAAAGTATATAAGTATATTTATCGGTTGTTTAGTACCCATGCTTAAGGCTTAACTTGGGGCTAGATGGCGCTGTAGGAATGTCAGTGGATATTTATTTATTTATCACATACCTACACCTAGTTGATCACAGATGTGTGTATCTCTTTTTAAATACCAACATTTATAAGCTCTCTGTCTAAAACTATTCGAGTTTGAGTGCACACGAATCGAGATTCGCACCTGCTTCTAATTAAAATCCAGGCGTTTAGAATAACATTGTATCAACCTCTTGTTTGACGTTAATTAAATGTAACATGAAATTAAAAAAATCGGACTTTTATATATGTGACCGGGATAGGTACTAACACTGCAGCTTGGTGAAGCGGCCGTCACTTCATTGCAGTCCACTTCTTATCTCGTTAACCTTTTGTAGTCTACTGCTTAACATATTACCGGGATATTTCGGTAATCCGCTTTTCTCATCTAGCCTTCGTCAGCGACCTTTTGCAATTCAGGCGTCCTACGCTACTCTTGCAAAGACGCGGTTTCTACTCTAGGACACGACATTGTCAACACCTTTCAGGCTCTGAAATTGCAACTACACAAACTATTCACTTCTTTCTATCTCTGTCGCTATAAAATGTTACCACTCAATTTTTTTTTTGAATTACTACTTTCGTGAGAAAACTTTTTATACTGTTTTTAAACGTCACCTTAACCACATCTTTCACTAATGTAGGTTAGTTCAGGACACACAAAAGTAACGTAATCAACACTCACTAACAGCTCACGTCTCGGCTCGATTTAAAAACAGGACGTGAGGGCAGCTCTCTACTCTCCGTGTCGTTGTAGGGTAATCAGACCTACAACAAAACCCTTTAAAAAAGCCTACTTCAAAGTTATTTTCTAGTCCTTTTTTGTTCGGCTGCTACATGGGGTTCGTTGTAATTGAACATGATAATTTTATGAGAAGTCATTATTACATATAACACTATCAGCGAAATTACTGGATATTTTAACTTGACTAGCACTAAGTATGACCATTTTTAGATCTCCTGAGTGTAATTGCTAGCTTATTTCAAAAAAAAAACTGTTTGTTATTGAGATTTTAATATTGCCTAATTCAGTTCACTCTTCACCATCGCTGGTTGAAACAACATCAAATTAATCTTAAAGTCACTTTAAGGTCGCTCGAAGCCTCTGAATGAGCACTTTGTTCCGAAAGTGCCAGGGTAACGGAAAATTATGTCCGCGTACTCGACTTATATCCTAGACGCAAGCGCCACCTGGGGAGGATAAGGTACAATAAAAACGGCGCGTCTGTCTTGATATTTACTTAGGCCTTGTGGTATATTGAGGCCGCCGGTGCCACTTGTGAGAAAGCCGTTTCTCAAATTGAAGGACGAAACCAATAATTTGTATCGCTACAAGGACTTGGTTGAATTACAAATACATACATTTTCAATCTAAATTTACGCCTATATTTTGGATTGGAATTTCATTTTATGCATTATGCGGTTTACAACATAGGTTGATTGAGTATACGCGTAAATACTGCAAGGGCACAGCAATATAGTAAATTCATCATCAGCAACATTAAACTCTGAGGGCACGCAGCCTACCCGTTATAGGTGATTAGGTGCCTTAGTCGTCCACGCGGGCCCAGTGCGGATTGAACGACTATTATTAATAGCTAATACTAAACAATCTATTACATAGCATAGGTAGGAATTATATAAAACAAATGAAAATTTAAAAACAAAACACGAAAAAGAAAGCATTATTACAGTGTAATGCTGTGCTTTTGGGAAATGGTAAATTAAGATAATACCTATCCTGACATTCTAAATAGTCATTTTATGCGATTTTTCCTAGTTTAGTTAGGACATTGCAGGCTGAATCACCTGATTTTCCGAAAAGAAAGATGATTCCGTTCTTCGGGGGGCACGTTAAGACATCGGTCCTGGCTACAACCTTAAGATGGTAGTGGTTAAAACGCATCAATTCGCATTGGGCTTGCGTGTTGGGTTATGGCCGAATCTCTCCCCATGGCTATGCTGTGCGGGAAGCTCTGTGCCCAACAGTGGGCCGTAATAGGCTCTTCATGATGATGAACCATAAATCAAAAAAGTATTGGTTTGCTTCGACACTGTATTGTCATGGGCAAGCGTATCACTTATCATCTGTTGAAGGATGGCACTTCGTGACAAAAAATCTGTTGCCCATCCGATGATAGTTTTTTCACTTGAGCGATCGTTAACCAAATGCGCTTAACGTTATACCGTCAAATTAATACATTTTATATATGCTGGTAATCTTAACTTAAAAATAATTCGAAATTTCGAAACGGTGGAATGAATATCATAATAACTATCCACGGCTTCTATAGCCATCTAGCCTTTATTTAAGGAAAGAGCCTGTACTATGGGAATCAATGCAAAAACACCGAATTAAAAGTAATGATATTTTCAAATGATCTATTACTGTTGTTAACCCTATTGTTGGCCCAGCCCTCGACAACAAACAAACTCATTCATACACGGTATTAAATCCAAATAACTTTACTCAGCATTTCTTAATGAAAGCTGCCGACAATGCAATCACTGGAACTAGCTTTTAGGATTCCTCAGTGTAAATCGATACTCTTTGAAGGGTAAACGAAATCATAAGAAAGGTTGCTATTACTTATTGACAAATGATTTTTTTAATATAAACGATTAATATCATTTCGAGTGTAGATAAAAAACATACCTATACGTAATCGAAATTTAATCGACCTTTAACTTCATTGAAGTAATTGCTAGAAAATAAATCAGATCAGTGTTACCCACTGACTGACAGTGACTGAGTGGTGATACGCTGTATAAATGAGAATATTGTATGCTATATCATATGAGAAAAGGCTCGTGTACATTTTAAAGGCTAAGAGCCATTTGAAGCTGTACGAATAATGAGCTGATAATAATGATAGTGTTATAAAAAATACAATAGAACCGCTGTCCCTTATAAGTGACATGGTACAGTATAGAAATATTTTTTTGTTATTATTTACTTAAACATTGCATCTCTCATGTGTAGGTGAATTACTTAACATCAGACAAGCAAAATAGTCACTCCGGGTACGGGTCAAGTACGGGACTTTCTATAATTAAATTTTCCCTAAACCTACTTCTCATCCTGTCCCGAGAAATATGAGTTTTATACACAGAAGTGTTTGACATTCCAATTTTATAGGTCGACAGCAGACTGTGCAGTAGATAGCAACCTACCTAAACCATATTAGCCAAAGGTCTAAAGAGTCGTCTAGGTAGGTACCACTGCAGTGTCAGATATCGTTCTGTGAAATAGGAGTATTTTGCACTTCTGTGTTTCGGGATGAGGGCACTGTAGCTAGTAAAATTACCGGGTATAAGAGACCTAACAACTGTCTTCTTGGGTGACAGGCGTAGGGCAGTGTGAACGGAAATTAATGACTGCCTGCTATTATTATTTTCCATCAAAGCTGCATCTGTCATGGTCAGACGTATCACTTACCACTAGGTGAGCGAACTGACCGTCATCGGGACGGGACTAATTAAATTAAATAAAGTTTAACACTTAATAAAACGACATAATAAAAACAATATTTTAATAGCATACAGACATGAAGGTATAAGAGATAAAAGGGTTAATACAAAAAGATATATTGTAAGATATAGACAGGTATATTCAACGATCTAAATACAAATTGGCATTTAGGATTCAATACAACGAAAGTAAATAAATCTATCAACGCTCGATAAACTTGAAATATGAATAATTAACACTTGAAAGTAACAATTTTCATTTTGGGATAGTTTTATAATTTAGATAAATTCTCATTTCAAACAGCATGTATAGAAATGAGCTCAATTCTGATACTTTGGTCCCATTCCAACAATGATATTCGTAAAGTATGTACATAAACATCAACACACATTAGCAGTTTGATATGAATCAGCTTAAGGAGGCAAAAAATATATTTGGAGACGGAATACGATAACACATAGATTAAACATATCTTTACATAGCACATTCCAAGCTCGACAACGTACGTTATATACGTATAAATATATAACACCGTTTAATCCTTTAAGCAAGAGAGTAAACATCTCAAACCTCGTTATAACTTTTCAACATCAAAACAATACCTTAAATTGTACTTGGTATTGCTTTAATTCAAATTGTGTTTAATAATAAATTTAATGTTTTGTCGACGGTCCCGAGAAAACTCGGATAATTATGCAAATTTTAGCAATTAATTTTATTGACGATAAAACACTCTTAATTTAACACTAATGGGGTATTTACTTCATTATTCCGAGTTTCCGAATGTAAAAATCGACTGAACGTTATACTGTCCGATGTTTTATAGCACCTATCCCAGAAATATCGTCCTCGTCACGGAACCATTAATACTGTTACTTTGTCCAGTCCGTTATAGGTAATACTATTTATCACTGTATGGTGCACGATCGCTTGTCGGTCTGCTGGTTGGATCTGACCAACCGGTTCAGGTTGAGCTTTGGGCTGCCACTCGCGCTGTCACTGTCCCCTTTAGCACAAGTCTTGGTTCTCATGATCATAAGATCGGTTCTTATGCTCGGTCTTCTGACATTTGGCGCGACCACTCCGCAAGCATCAGACAGCCTTCTCTTGATCGAGAGCGTGCACTTTTTACTTCTACTACTCTGGCTGCTTGTTGGTGGCAAAGTGCACGGACTACCGAAAGCGGTGCTCACTCTCTTGTGATGGTTCGGCGCCATTTCCAAAGGCAAATTTGCGACGACAAAAAGCTCGTAAAAGAGATCGTCGACGCGGTAGTTTTTTTCGCAGAGGTTTCTATGAAGACACAGGCTGAGTCTTGGGATGTGCAGTAGGCGGATGCTTCCTCTGGTAGCACGGTTCTGTGAAAAAAGATGTGAGTAAAAAGTAACATTTAGTAACATAGAACTACCAATCGTGTGATAGAAAAAGGCATAGTCTAAGATAACGCATAATATTGGTTGCAAAAATTAGAATATGGAACAGAGGGTGGCGATAAATATATAGCTGGATTCTTAAAATAGGTACTTTATATTGTCTGAGTACTAAACAAAGGCAATTTCATACAAAAGCAAAACCTGACCTCAACAACGTAGAATAAAATTACATTTATAGGTTGGAAAATTTGTCGGCAACTGTTGTTTAGTTTGATTTTGTTTGGTGATAGTCAGCGATTTAAGAAGTCTTTGTTTAAGGTAAAGTTTTGATGATCGCTCAACCAACTGAAATCAAATTACATATTTAAATATTATTGTTTCATTTTAGCAATTTCAAAATAAAAGTCTCCGACTACAATCATCAGGCCGAATATTTATTTCATCACGAACATGTAGTCATGTACACTCAAGCGCACACATTTTACAAACTTTTATAATGTTCTTTTATTATTTTTAATCATTATATTTTGTAAATTTTTCATTCAATATAATCGTAAATTGTTTTCCTTTCGTACAGGGCAGCCATCAAACCTATCTCAAACATCAGTGTCTCAATTTTGAAATAACTTTATTGCTATATCTTAGTGTGTTTCTTACACAATTACTAAAAAGCTTAATCCCTGACAGAGATAATAAATTCACTTTATGTTAAAATACAGCTATTCATGCGTGACCTTGACTATACTTACTTCAGGTCCCGATCGCACTTGTTACCAGCTATAGCCATGGGCACCCTTGGCGCCTGCCTCCTTCCGCGGCTACCTCCACTGGTGGCGCTGGCTTTTGTCTCCAAGATCTGTTCCCGCAAGCGAATCACCTCCTCGAAAGACTCCCGACTATCCATCGCGAATACCAGCACGAATATATCGCCTGCAAACAAAAGTAAAGAAAGAAAGAAAATATATTTTTTGAACAATCACGTTACACTAATTATTACAACCTAAATTAAAGTTACGAAATTAATCGAGATTGTAATGTTGCATGCAAATTTTGATTCCCCCACAAATTATTGATTTAACCCTTTAATCGGTGCAGTCAGATAAATATAACAGACACAAAGTATACATCTAATTAAAGTAATGTTATTAATGTTGGCGGTTATTAGTTCAAAAAATTATGTCGCTTAGTAAAATCAGTCTCCATCTTGAAGACAGAGACAAAAATAAGAATAAGACACAGTTAGTTGAATTGTTTAAAAAATTGAGCATGCCTAAAGAAATAAAGAATATTTAATACGAATGAGTTTTGGGACATAAGCAAACTTAAAATGCTTCCAAATTATTGATGACACTTTGCAAATCAGGACGATGTGTTTTTTATGTATCAAGGGCAAACCTTTTTGCTTATAATATTTCTAAGTGAATATTCTTTTGAAGCAAATTCCACTGAAAACTGTAGGTCAAACATCTAAAGGATTTACCCGGCCTAATTCCCGAGGCTGTACGAGATAGAGTGGAAAACTTATGTGTTAAGACACGGTGCGCCGAAGTTCACCTAAATTTTCGTAACTGATAAAATTGAAACTGTAATGTATTCATTTATTTTTCATCCATATAATAAAATTCCTTAGCACTTTGTGTCTAACGTTTATTATTTTGATTCATTTGACTTCATAATATAATAGCACTTAGCAGTAAACATCATACGCACACGTGCATAACCTATACACAGAAAAACACGCATACGCTGACTCGCACAGTCTCTGTGTGCGTACGTGCTGTGACATAGATAGAGTCCTAGCCCACAAGTGTAACATGTTTCTATTTATGTATAAAGTACTGCATTTAATTTTAAGCATAAATAGGGACCCCAAAAACCGAGACCTCGATTTACTAGTTACTTTTTTAAGGCATAGAAATTCGATATTCTATTTCAGCGCACAAGGGCAATAATGATGAGATGATTTACAATTCGGCGAGTCGTTTCAAGGGAATGGGTCCGCGCTCATATCGAGTTAACGCGATCATTTGTGCATCTTATACACCTGAATAGAGCGCGAAAAAAGATACACCGGTTAAATCATAAGAACAATTTAAAAAAATAGAATAAGCCAGCTTTTGCAGAAATCGTAACGTTCCTTTGAACAGCGTGTAAATGATGTAAGAGCAAAAATTGTACGAGTTACAAGAGCAAAGTTCACTGCGTCAAAGGATTTCACAAATGAAGTCAAAGCAAAACTGACATAACCATGTTTTTCATTTGTTAGTACCATTCTTGTGTAACATACATGGTTAGTATTATTTTATGCGAGAAACATGATGCAGGCCTTTATTTTATTACTATCAAGGACGCGCTGATGTGAAAAGGCAAATTGAGAGGAAAGGAGGTTTCGGGGCTTCTGTCACCTCAATCGCTTGGCTAAACGTAGAACTTTAGTTCGCTGATTTTCTGTGTGATAACGGAATCACTCCAATCAAGCTGGACCAATGGCCGAAGACCACTTTAACTGGTAGAACCGGGCAATATCAGTAACTCTAGTCCTTGACGAATTACATAATTTATAAGTTTATCCCTGAAATAATCAAGAGTATAGCTGGACTCCGTTGTGAAGGTAATTTCACAAGTTTAACTTGTTAATTTATCACTCAGTCAGTATCTATGTTTCATCTGTACATTAAGGATACATTAAATAATACGTATTAAATTGAAACTAGATAAGTAAACCCTTTATTGCCATTATCAATAAAATTCTGGTAAAGCAAAAAATATGTATCACGACAGGCAGTGACGTGCACAGAGATTATGAGTAGGTATGCAAAGTGAGTGACACTAAATTATTTACATTTTACTTAAATTGAGTGCTGTTGATGACAACAGATCACCTAAGTTTCAAATCTGTAGAGGGAAATCGGCGAATAAGTGTGAATCATTTAATATCTGTCGCCTTCCTACCGGAGGGCTGAGGTTCAAATCCCACACAAAGATTGGGCACCTTTCAGAGATTGCCTTACCATATTGACCTTATTACCGTTCTGGTAAGTATTTGGAGTAACATAACGGTATGAGATTCAATAGCTTTTCGTTGAAGTTATGAATAACCAAAAACTGTCCAATAAACCAAAGAAAAGCAAAGTATAACATGCCTTCAATTTTTAAATAATTAACCAACCACTAATGTTCCACTGCAGGGAATATTTTATCCCACAAGTAATTAACGCGGGGCAATGTTGATTAGTAGGAGTTTACGAATACGATCCTATGATAGTAGCCAGGACTGACGCTTTGACGAGTATACATTTTTCGAATTTGTACTTAAGCTGTTGAGTGCGATCCGATGCACAGATGAGCTTTGTATATTATTTTTTGATCACCCAGTCAATGAACAACCATTTCAATAGCTGCTTCATTTATCATTTACTTCATTTAGGCGATCATGAAACGCTCTAGACACACATGTCACAGCGATCTGCTAACTGACTTTAGCTTCTCTGGAAAGTCTGGAAACGCTTATGCCTCTGATAATCCGGAGGTGGGCGCTAATAGCTGCGATACAGTTGTAAAACTAATGCAGCCTTTCCAGTACACACCAAATAAATTGTACTATGTTAAGTTTCTTAATAAATAATTATTATGTCAGTTATGCCTAAATTAAGATAACAAAAGCACTTGAGACTTTCACATCTTTAGTAGTAAACTACCTGCCTACCTGAAAATCTAGTTTATCATATTCAAAGTAAATTGCTTAGCTTTGTGAACACCAGCCACTGTATTTAATTGTAAAGTTACAATATACAAGCTACAATACTATGATTCGTTAACGAAATGTTCCAATTTCACGTAACTATTAATAATTCACGTATGTGTTCATCTTACAATATTACAAAGATGAGATATATTTTTTAACAGATAGTATCAAACACTGACATAGCTCGCCGGATCAGCAAATTGAAATGACATGAGCTGGTCACGCATGTCGCAAAACCGATGGCCATTCGAGTAGATGAGTTCTAGAGTCGAGCCTGCGACTTGGCAAGCGTAACGTAGGACGCCCTCCGGCCCGATGGACCGACGACTTGCGAATGGTCGCTGGTAGAGGCTGGATGAGGAAAGCAGAGAAGCGGGATATCTGATGTAAAAATCAGGGAGAACTATGTCCAGCAGTGGACCGCAACAGGTTGAAGAGAGAAAGATAGTGTGTGTGATTTTTCTCGCTCTATCGTGATGTATTTTTGTTAAATATTGTGTTTATATAAATATATAAAGGAAAAAATACTAAACAAATTTTTATTTTCATATATCCTTGAAAATAATACTTAAGCGTATTAAATTCAAAAGCTTAACAGTAGCTTTGTGAATTGTAAACAATGCTAAGTTAATATACACGTTCTTGTTATAGATGTAATACTCGTTCGTTAACGCGCTGTGTGGATGTCACGATGCTAATGAATACCTGGCATATTTGTTCAACGTACAATATGTTACAAACACATTTACTTTTATATTTTCATATTTATTGACATTAAATTGCGTTTTTTTCAGTGAACAGGGTCTTACTGACCCTGTTCACTTATACTGTCTCACTCACCTGGTGGTAAATGGCAACCGATGTCTATAATAGACTCTTAAGTCCCAATGAAACTTCCCAATTTAGTGACGTCAACATTTATGATCACGCCTATCTCAATTTATAACCTCGTACCCGTCCCATAACTACTATTGTTATCTCCTGTACAAAAATGTAAGTAAGTTCGCTATATCACATTTCGTTACATGTGTGTTCTAACCTAGGTCAGACTGAGACAATTTGTCAAGACCTAAGACAGAGCGCTGATATATAGGCCAAAGGATAACGACGACTCCTTATTAGGAAACCAATTACTTGTCTAATGAGAGTTGGATTTGCGAGGTTAAATGTAACACGTTTAGGTAACGATGCGGAACCAAAACGTAATTAAGTTTTTTGAGATCATTCATTAAAAACGCTTGATGTCGATAGAAAAAGTGTCAGCTTGGAGCACGAGCTTAGCGGCATTTGAATCGGATTTATTGGAGTATTCCTCGATGGAGTGACAGTTGACTGACAGGTTAACGATTTAACCGCCCAAAGTATTCCGGGTAAAATTTCAAGACAGACATATATACTTGTACTTAAGTAGTTACGAATTCTAAGGTATTTTTATTGATTTCAAGTGTGTAATAATCATTTCATCCATTTGTAGTTGACGTTCCCCGTATTCGGACTTTACTTCATTATGCGTATGCAAATGAATGGAATGAACTGCCTGCGTCTGTGTTTCCGGCCACATAAAAACCCGTGGCATTCAAAAAATGAGTGAATAGGCTTTTTCTGGGCAAGCTCGCTCCATCTTAGAGCACGTCTCTTCCATTAGGATATTCCACGAGACGATATCTGGCACTGTGGTTTTACCTTCCTAGACGACTCAGCACCGAGTAAATATTTTTTACTTGAGTTAACATAAACTCAAGTTCAGATTTATCTTGAATGGTTTAGATTAATAACGAGGCGACTGTTATTTAGTAATAGCTATCAGCATAATAAAGACAAAGGCTTACAGGTTAGTTCTATCTAATAAGCAATTAAGGATTAATACAAAGCATATTAATCGAACAATCCATGACACAGGCTTGTTAATTTCCAATTCCATGGATTTAATGCGACCAGTGACCCAATTATCTGATCATGTATAGTGCTCGTGTAGTTTATCCATTTAACAAAATATTCACGATTCACAAAGATAGCAACCACACAGCCATTTTAGGATCCTCCTCCTCCTCCTCTTCAACCAGAGATATAGTGCTAAGAACCGATTTTCAATACAGCGTTTAGGTTTTCGGGTTACATACACGTATCTAACGAAAAAAGGAACGTATAACGACCACCAATCAAAAATCACAAATCTATATACTTGGTTGTGGGCTTGATACTGAGTCGTCTAGGTAGGTACCACGCGGACCAGTTATCGTCCCGTCACATTCGAGCGCTATGCACTTTTGTTTTGGGATGAGGGCACTGTAGCCGGGAAATTACCGGGTATTAGAGACCTAACATCTGTAGTCTTGGGTGACGGCCGCAGTGCGGCATTGATGGAGAATACTGTTTATCAGTTGTTGGTCTCCTTCAATGCCGCTCTGTTATGGTCAGTCGTATCACTTACAAATGAGCGTCCTGACCGACCTGTTAACTTTGTAACATAAAAAAATCTATAAGTTATTTGATCCAATATTAAAACAGTAGGTATAATACTCCTTTTATATCATACCCTTTGTGTCAAGTCCACATTTATTATGCTAAACGGTAACATTTTTTTCTCCGTCCTTTTCAAACGTTCCTAAAGAAATAAACAGTGCAAAAGAAAAAAATCTTTTTCAATCGGGTGCTATATTTACCTCGACCTTTTGCAAAGGGCGGAATCTGACGAAAGTTTTCACATTGTTTACGGTTAGTGACTTTCTTGGGATATGTGTTTGTGGGGGACACACAAAACTATTTTTATTACTATGGGAATCGATGACAGACCGATTGTAAAGCAATAAAAGCATCAGATAATATTGCTGAAATAGAGAGATTAGTTTGTATAGCGTTGGTTAATGAAGACATTTTTATTTCGGTCAGATTTGCCATGATCCCATGACATTATTGAGGACAAGATGAGCAACCTTAAAGAATTGTTTATTTTATATTTACAATTACATGTATGTATAGTTCATATATTGTATTTATCACTAATTTAGTTCTATATAACAGTGTATTCGAAAAAGAAAAAGCAACGTTATTACCTGGCAATAAAATTGTAACTGCTACAAGTTAAACCACCTCATAAACACGATATTGCTCAAATAAAAAAAATCCAGTTTAGAAACTTTTTATGACACTGAGCACGCGGATTATATCTCGGCTGCAGGTTTGTATTAAAAATTTTACGATTTAAGGTCAGTACTACGACAACTAAGTTTTGAATAATGGAATTGAATGTTGTATGAACACCCTATACGGGTAGGCTCGTGTCCCTCGGTGGGGTCGTTTAATCAGCTGATGATGATGATGAGCCGTTTGAGTTATATCATCTTATAATTTGTAATACTCATACCACTCTATGGCGACGTATGACACATACTTTTCCCAGTCTATTCCCTCATGTCGACACAGGCTTTTTCAACAATGATGTCGCAAAATAAGAAAATTACTTCTGAATTATCGCAATATGAGACAATCCAAATTGAGACCACCCGAAAATTTCACTTTTGCCAAATATATCTATGACATACGGAAGCGAAACGTGGTCGCTCACTAAGGGCCTCTTGAATAGACTCAAGGTTGCTCAGCGTGCTATGGAGAGGGCTATGTTAGGTGTCTCCCTACGCGATAAAATCCGAAACGATGATATCCATAGGAGAACTAGGGTGACCGACATAGCCCAGAGGATTAGCAAGTTGAAGTGGCAGTGGGCAGGGCACATAGTGCGTAGAACCGATGGCCGATGGGGCGGAAAGGTTCTCGAGTGGCGTCCACGTAACGGAAAGCGAAGCGTAGGCCGACCCCCAACCAGATGGACGGATGATCTGGTTAAGGTGGCGGGTAGCAGATGGATGTCAACTGCAAGAGATCGGTCCGCGTGGAAATCATTAGGGGAGGCCTTCGTTCAGCAGTGGACATAATTAGGCTGTGATGATGATGATGAAATATATCTACGTAGGTACTCCTACTGGTCAGGGTTTGAGAAGTCTATTTCAGTGCTTCTAGATCGGCCATGATAATTCGTTTTTAAGGGGAAGCCTGAAATCAAAGGAAACAAAGGGATTTTCTTTTATAAGTGAACGGGACTATAACAGAAGCAGTATTGAAGGAAATTAATAACAGTACACAAGTAGTTTTCCGTCAACACTGCCCTACGCACATCACCCGAGACAACAGATGTTAGGTAATTTTACTAGCTACAGTGCCCTCATCCCGAAACGTAGAAATGCAAAACCCACCCTATTTCACGGGACGATATCTGGCACTGTGGTGTAACCTACCTAGACGACTCAGTATTGAGTCTATCGCCTAGTAAAGTAACCATATCACGCCTAGGAGAGAACAAATCCTATGTAAAATATGTAGCTTATTTTTAAAATCTAAAACATTTACTAGTATTACTAATTTGTATTGTACATTTTTTGTACAATTATGAAAAATAATGTCTTTTGAGCATAGGACATTACACTGTAGATTACCTTAAGGTCAAAAATATGGGTCTTAAGGACATAGATAAATTTGAATGTAAAGTACTGAATTAACCAGTGGTGGATTTAACTACTTATTCACCTATTTTTTAATAAGACGATATTATTGTGTCATATAAAGACTTAATTAAATAAAGCAATTTCAGAGTTAGAGATTTTGAGAAAACTTAACTCTGCAGTTAATAAATCCATCCCCATCCCCTTCCGTAACATTCCCCTTTCATTATCATCGCATGAGCGTTCTTGAGGCGTAGCATCAAGTATCACACGGTTCTGAGACGGCTGCAGTAATTGCCGGCAGATTGACCCGACCCCCAATTCTACTAATTTTAAAGTCAAAGTCAAAACTCATTTAAACAGATTAGGCTTAGAAAAAACACTTATGAACGTCAAAAAGAATACATCACATTAAAAATTTATTTATTTATTTTTATTCCAATTATACACCAACATTACAGAGACCCATTTCGTTAATGTATAAGAACTAAATGATCCTTTTTCCGTAAAGTAAAAATAACATAAAATAAGAAAAATAAATTGCGACATGTTAAACTCAACTCTTAAACTCAATAACAAAATTCGACAATTGTATCGTTATTGTGTCTCAATAGTTTAATTATATAATATCAATAGCAATAGAATACCAATTTAGAATTTCGGCCAACAATTGAGATTTAATAAATTATTCCTTGACATGTTTTTGGAAAATGATCATGGCATTATTCAAATAGTGGTATACCGAATATGCAAAATATCACAATTGTGACACAATAGAGACATATTAAAGACCCATGTGGTATAATTGGTTGAGATGTCGCCTCTTACGCCAAGTTCGATCACCGGGCAGTACAAACATTTGTGTGCACGATTATGTCTAATTGTATTGCTCTGGTTGTTTTGTATGTATAATATTTATATATATGCAACAAATATGTTTGTTCGTTGTCCATTACCCATACTACAGGCTTCACACTTTACTTGGGGCTAGATGGCGCTGTGTATATGAATATGTCTGAGGATATTTATTTATTTATGGATAACTGTTCCGCGCGGTATAAGAATATATTCCCCCGCAGTCAAACATAATATAAAAGCGCGCACCGCTCTCTCGGTCTTGACTCAAGACCGCCGCGCGTTTAAACATTGCTTTATAGTTCTAAAATAAAAAGTATTTTCGAAAATAAAAGTATCCTTTGATTTTCCTTGTTACATCAGTTACCTGCTAAAAAAGTTCGATCCAAATCGGTCCAACCGTTTCAGAGATTACCCGGAACAAATAGACAGACAAACAAACTAAAAAAAATGGTGATTTGGTCTATGCACCGCACAGACATTCCAATTTCATTTATATATACTAGATTATTTGATGCAATTTAAAATTATCGGAATTACGGCCCCGTTTCCGCAAACACGACTCGAGGACAGGATTACTCCGGTAATTGCTGTGTATTAATTTACGTGTGACGTTGTAGTTTGTACCGTGTACACGGCATGCTCAATGAGCGATGTGCATCGCAACATTGGACTTAATGTTAATGTCGCTGTAATTTAGTTTAAGATGCCGAGGACGGATGCCATTTTACACGCGGGGAAATACGGGGATTTGCGGAAATATAAAAAAGAAAACAAAAAAAAGGGAAATTTTCTGCTCTTTATGGTTTTTTTTACATATTTTTTTACATACAATTATAAAAAATATGCCAAACCTATTAATTTTATTTTAAAGTGAACTGTCGGAAATGTCTTCTTAGAACATAAATTACAGTTAAGTTTGGTATTAAAATGATATTTTTTACAGCAGACCAAACTGAATATGAGAATTAATCATGTAGCAATCTTAGCTCAAGATGCTTACAACCATGCAAGAAATGACTTGATATAATAGCTATTTAAATAAAAAGGAAGTATACAAATAACATAAATAATATAGCGTCGGTGGCTCAATGGTGTGGACTGTCGCCTTTCTACCGGGAGGGCTGAGGTTCAAATCCCGACACGTACCTATGTGTTTTCGAATTTTCGAATCGTGAGGAAACCTTCATGCACGCCTGCGAAGAGATTTGAAGGTTGTGTGTTAAGTCGTCCAATTCGCACTGGACCCGCGTGGACGACTAAGGTCTATACGGGTAGGCTCGTGCCCCTCGTTGGAGACGTTTAATGAGCTGATTATGATGATACAAATATTTTTATTTAGTTATTTTATCATTACTTACAGGACCTTACTGGACACATAAAACAGCTACATAATTTAAATAGATGAAACAAAAAGCCATTTTGATGTTCAAGGTGGAACTTTGATATCTACAGTATAAATATGTGACTTTTAAACTGGTTCTTAAAAGCCTGCATTGTGAAACGAACACATACACGTATAATTTCATGGTTTCTAGAGTCTCTTTATTTGGACCGTAAAATATTCAATGTACATATTAGAAATAGGTACGGAGAGATGTGATTTATTACATCAATTTATCTAGGTATGTATATTTTTTCTCCAGTACCCGGGATAAGTGCCTCGTCAGCGGTTCGGAAAATAACTTTTATCTTGGGCCCATCACTCAAGAACGGAATAAGGGAAGTTTCGTCAAAATAGTATATTATTCAAAATACCTGTCCTTACCCGAGATCCCTGTGTAGGAAGACCTTAATCTTACCTATTATTCTCGCAGTTTAGCTTTAGTTTAAATATGTAACAGGATGGATGAATAGACAGAAAGGAGAGCTGATTGAAAGCTAACTTTTAACATAAAATATGCTATGAATAATAAAACTAACAACTCACTGTGGTGAATCGAGATACAGTATGAAATCTATTGTGAGAAGTCTCCTGGAGATGCCAAACGTAACAAACAGGTGGATAAGAACTCAAGACTACTTATTTAAAATAATCAAACGCAGGAATAGGGTAGGGTACCTTTTTGGAAAATTCTTTATTTTTAGCACCATACATTGCAAGTCGTTGCTACTTATAAGTAAGGTGAAACCAGTGCTTATCATGTTGGTTGTCCCAGTCAATAAATAAAATACATGTTAAAGAAAGAAACATAATTAACCAGCTTTATAACGTCGGTGGCTCAATGGTGTGGTCACTGTCGCCTTCCTACCGGGAGGGCTGAGGTTCAAATCCCGACACGTACCGATGTGTTTTCAAATTTTCGAAAATATATAATATATCCGACGCTCTTACGGTGAAGGAAAACATCGTGAGGAAACCTTCATGCACGCCTGCGAAGAGATTCGAAGGTTGTGTGTGAAGTCGTCCAATCCGCACTTGGCCCGCGTGGACGACTTAGGCCTAATCACCCTATACGGGTAGGCTCGTGCCCCTCGGTGGGGACGTAAAATGAGCTGATGATGATAATGTCCCACTGCAATGCAAACGTATTCCCATAGAAAATATCCGTGAGTAGAGACAGTTACCTACTACGCGGGTCTACCACGTGTTGGTGAACGTTTACGACTACCATACTGACAGTAAGCTCAGACAACGGATTAAGTCACCTTCCAGAAAGAACGCAAGCTAATATTTTCCGCTCACCCATCCGATCACGAAACGTTGCGCTAGTTGTTACATTTCAGCATCAACCGAGTGGATTGGCAACTACGCCATTGAGCTCTTAAAAAAAGGTGTCATGTTATCGGTAACCATGTTAAAGGTACCTTCGCAACGCTTCGTGAATATTTCGCGATGTAATATCAAAAAAAATTCGCCGGCTGAATACAAAACAACCGTTTCGGTTACTGCGTACCTACATAGCCGACGAACGTGATTCGATTTCTTCTTAAAGCTAGCTAACTAAGGTCCCGTTGACGGATATTGTGATTTTTTCATTATATCTGCTTATTTTTTCGACGACCCATTTGGTGTAATGGTTGAGACGACGGCTCTTACACCAAGGGTTCCAGGCAGTACAAATACTTGTCTGTGATGGTCTAGATGTTTTCTATGTATGTCATCATCATCAGCTCATTAAACATCCCCACCGAGGGGCACGAGCCTACCCGTATAGGGTGATTAGGCCTTAGTCGTCCACGCGGACCCAGTGCGGATTGGACGACTTCACACACAACCTTCGAACCTTCTATGTATGTGTTTACAAAAAAAATGAATATAACTATATTTATCCGTGGTTTAGTACCCATATTACAGCCTAATGCTTAGTTTGGGTCTAATAGCGCTGTGTGTATGTCAGTAAATATTTTTTTTAATTTTTATTTATTAATTGTGATTATGAATAATCACAATTATTTGACAAACCATGGGATGCTCAGGATAAGATGGGACTATTGCCTTCCTATCTGTTAGATGCATGTTTAAATCCCGCCACGTACCTATGTATTATCGAATTTTTGAAATTATATGTACGTTTATCCGACGCTCTTACGGTGAAGGAAAACATCATGAGGAAATCTGTGCACGCCTGCGAAGTGATTCAAGGTGGTGCGTAAAGTCGTTCAATCTGCACTGGGCCGCGTGGAAGACTAGACCTATGCACCCTTTGCGCGAAGGCTCGTGCCCCTCGGTTTAATGAGCTGCTGATGAAAAAAAACGGGCCAAAAAAATTTTTGCGTTGGATGTTCGAAAAGGAGTAGGTAACCCTTTGGGGTAATCTTTTTTATCTTTATATTTAATTAAGTTTTTCTGAAAGTTATAAATGTATCTAATGTTTATACTGTTTTCAATTGAACATTTCAATTATGCTTACAGAGTTAATGATTTACATTGCAAGTATCTTTCGTAGGTAACATCTAGGATATTTCAACGCTCAACCGAGAGGTGGAACTAAGTCGAGTGACTAACTCTCTTAGCCTCATTGACCTATTTGCATATTAGTAAGCTTATACGTGGGAATCTTCATCAAAACTTCCTGTCTGTGTTATATACGTTAAGCGATATGACGTTCATTAGCTAATAATAAAATCTTCACAAAAAATATTTCAATGCGACAAACTATACATACTACTATACTAGACAGTACATTCTGTAGTTTTATGAAAATATGTTTGACTCCTTTTTTCATAGCGTGGAAATTGTAGTTATGACACATGTGAATCCTTGTGGTGTATTCGTTGAGAAGTACAAGTAGGCTATTCGATCCCCGGGCACTACGACCGAATATGTGCATGTCTGTTTCTATGTCATATAATTATACGTAGGTATTAATTTACAAAAATAAGGTATTTAAGTTAGTTTATCCATTATTTATTGTACAAATTCCATCTTTAAATTGGACCTAGATGGCGCTGTGTGTATGAAGATGTATGATATTTAAGTTTCATTTTTAAAACCGTTCATTGCAAACGGTTTAAGTGCCTTTAGATGTTATTCAAGGCACCATTTATTTGTATGTTCAAAAGATAACCTACCGTAACCTTAAGAAATAAACGTTATAAGGACGTTATCTTACAGTCAATGACCCGATTTACATCCAAGCACAGACATTTACCTGCTTTTACATATGACTACCACTTACCGAGGGGAAATGGAGAACGTCATCTGACAAAAATACCGGGAACATGCGCGAGAATTGCAAGTGAAAATCATATTTCGTGTGCTACTTCTTATAGCCAACATGTTTCAGAAACGCTTTTTACATCTAAGCCTTTCCGGTGACTCAAGGACATTATATCCACTGACTTTCTCAAAGCACCATCTAGTCCCAAACTAAGAAATTAGCCTAATATATGGGTACTAAACAACGGATAAACATACTTATATATATTTTTTGTAAATACATACATATTCTACATAGAAAACACCCAAACCAATACAAACAGACATTTTCATGCACACACATGTGTGTACTGCCCGGTTATCGAACCCGGAACTCTTGATGTAATAGCCGACGACTTAACCATTGCACCAGATGAGTCGTCATTTATTGACGATGACTTATAAATAAAATTAAACATATTTATTTCGGACAAATTTCCATATTGTGTTCGTAACATTTCTCTAAACAACTATGCTAGTATACGATGCCAATAATAAAATTAATGGTTATGTCCTTGACTAGTTGGAAGCGAGTCTAGTGCTGTATAATAGCAATGTCTGCGTCCAGCCTCGCCGCGACCGTTTGCAGGAGGCTGTTGGTGGTACCTAGCACCAGATACAGCAAGGACGCAATGCGTTTAAATACTTTGCAGTTCTGTGTTTCGGGATGAGGGCACTGTAGCTAGAAAAAATACTGGGTATAAGAGATCTAACATCTGTCGTCTTGGGTGACGGGCGCAGGGTAGTGTTGACGGAAAATAATGACTACCTTTTGTTATTATTTCCTTCAACATTGCATCTGTCATGGTCTGGCATATCACTTGCCACCAGGTAAGCGAACTGATTGTCCTGCTTACGTATGACACAAAAAAAGTATTATTTCCGGCGTACTATCGCGTGGAGAAACTCCTAACATAGCCCTCTCCATAGTACGTTGAGCAACCTTAAGATTGTAGATCAGGCCCACAGTGAGCGACCACGTTATTATACAGACATATTCACGCATACAAAAGCTTGTACTGCCCGGGGATTCAAACCCGGAACACTTGGTGTTATAGTTCCAGTATCCAGTATAGTTCCAGTTACAAAATCTTTGTAATAAATTATTGTAAAGCTATGTGTAGGTAAATGACAAAACTGTAACCACTGATATAAAAAGATTAAAAGAGTAACTCGAGTTTCTTGCCGGCTCTTCTCGAAGATCCTACTTATTCCGAACCGGTGATAGAATCACAAAAAAATATGATAATAATAACAATTGACGATTCAAAAGTATCTGTAACAGATTTATTTGAATAAAGATCTTTTCTATCTTTTATAGCCATCGACTTAACCATTACGCCGGTGGTCAAGTCAAGTAACCAAGAAAATAGAAGTCTTCACTTCAAGACTTTTACATTGTTTGCCTCAAAAAACGTAAAAAATCAAAGACACACAGGTTATGACAGATTATTCAATAATTTTGTTTATGAAATAGGTAACTTTTATAACATATCGTCCGAGCTATAAATAAATACACGTGTTTGGTATACTATTTTTTTATCTAAATTCATTCATATTCATAAATTACTTAGTAACATGAACAACATGGAAAAGTGTCCGTAACGTGTTCCGAGTGTCGATAATTTTGTTCTTTTACATTTACTTTTACGCGTGTTGGCGGGCTCGATACTGGGTCGTCTCATTGTACTCTGTTTAATATGTTTAAATCCATAGGAGGCAAACGGCTGATCTAGAAGCAAGTGATCTCACCGCCCAGGAATATTTGTAGATCCCATAGATGTATGATATAAATAATGTTGCAAACCGCTTGAATGTTATCGCATATATATTGAAGAAAACAATAGAAAATCGATTCTTTATTCGGAGTGGTGTTTGCATTTTTAAGACCTATTGATTTCACATGTGTATGCTTGGTAAAAAAAAATGAATTTCAGTTCAATGTATGGAAACCGCAAATTTTTTTCAAGTTACTTGTAAAAACCTTAATGCGATTCACATAATACTATACTTACTAGGTTTCAACAGTATAGTTCTTATAGTGTCTGAGAAAAAGGGTGTTATATGAGGACGGACCGACGGACAGACAGACAGACATGACGAATCTATAAGGGTTCTGTATTTTTCCATTTGGCTACAAAACCCTCAGAATGACATCAGTAAATGAGGTCTCTTTAAATTGGCTTCAGTCATTTGCGTATTGCAAACAATATTCCTGTCTACTAGTGACATCTGTGAACTTACAGACATCCGAATTCTATTGGGAAATCTGTGTGTGTTCTAAACAATTTTGAAAGATCCTTTCTTTAATAGACGATAGAACAGCTTGTAAAAATACCGGTTGAGACCTATCATCTGTTGTCTCGAGTGCCGGGCGCAGTGCGGCATTGCTGGAGAATAATAACTGTTTAACAGCTGTTGGTCTCCTTCAATGCCGCTTTGTCATGGTCAGGCGTATGACTTACCATCAGATGAGCGTCCTGTCCGTCCTGTACTCTTAGAAACATAAAAAAAGGCGAGCTAATGATAGTGATTAACCATTATGATAGCTAAGCTAGCTTTATTTATAATCAGAGTAGGTAAGAAATTCATACTCAGTTTTTACAATTTATATCAATAAAACTTGAAGAGTAATTCATATTCCTTACTCCGTACCTTGTCCGGATATAACCGTTAAGATTTAAGACCATTTGGGTCTAAATAAGACGATTAAAATGCGGAAAGCTAACGGGGTTTTCTCTAAAAAAAAGGGTGCCCCACTTAGATTTCAGTTCAGCCCGGCTTTTAGTCTTTGGTCGGATATTTAATCCGTTACGTTGTTCCTTTTAGTAAAGTTAAAGTATTTTGTGGATTGAAAAGGAATGTTAACAATAGCGACTATGCATTTTTTGTGCCAACGTACAATAAGGTGAATTAGGCCACTGAGGTCATCATTTGGTAAATAAATAATACGTTTATCAGTATTATCACATTGATATGATTTATTTTGATATTTTTATTTTACCCTTATGACATAAGTTTAATGATAATAATTTAAAACTAAGACAGATATATACGTAACACCAGGGAAATAATGTATATGAGACTGGAGTCTGAGCTAAGCAAAACCTGTATTACTTACAGAGAGTACTATTGTTTTTGCCCAACTGCTCGATAGGCTATCGACAGTTGGGCAAAAACAATAGTAGTAGTGTATCAATACTATTGCGCTAAACTAAGCTTTCGATAGGCAGATCGACAGTATAGATGTTTTTCGAGGTAAACTATCGATTATTCAACTATTGATAGTTCGGCAACACTGTTTACAGAGCACCAAGTTGCCCACTACCTGGCGAGGCAGTGTGATTAAAATTCAATATTGTTGCCGGAACCAAAAAACAAAGTAGAACTATAACAATATAATAATAACTTGTATTCCGACCTCGTAACGGGCTAAGCCATAAATCCAGTTATTAATCACGAAATTAATTCAGACGGTTCATTAGTCTCGGCGGACTGTATATATAAACTTAATTAATAGAATGGTCGGAACCTTTTTACGGAAACTTGCAATGTTTGTCTATTTCCTTTATTATGACTTGGGTAAGTACTGGTGACTGATTAGTCACAACATTGTAATGACGGCAGATTTTAAAACAATGGCGTATGGATTCAATGATTTATTTGAATAAAGCATTTTTAAATTGGAGTTTTGAGATGGACACATAGAGGTTTGCTCTCGTGTCGGTATGTCATATCAACAATGCAGCCTGCTGCGTCCCGTAAAAAAGAGGTGCTATGAACTTATGTTTTGGGATGAGGACACTGTAGTAGTGAAATTACCGGGTATAAGAGACCTAACATCTGTTGTCTCGGGTGACGGGCGCAGTACGGTATTGATGGAGAATAATAACTGGTTATCAGTTGTTGGTCTCCTTCAATGCCGCTTTGTCATTGTCAGGCGTATCACTTACTATTAGGTGAGCATCATGACCGTCCTGTTCACTTCATAACATAAAAAAATACTAATGGTAACGTTCTGAAATCTTTTAACAGCGTGATCTGTCTCGGGAAAATTAGTATAGCATTACAATGCACAGCTGGATTCATATACCGCCCGCAATATAAACAGGAGCTCTTAGTTTAGGCACTACTAAACAACGGACAATCATACTTATAAACTTAATGATTAAGTAAATACGACAATTATATACATATAAAAACTCTGGCTATTTATACAGACATGTGCATGCACATATATCATTATATTTTTGCGGGGGTTTGAAACAACCCGCCAATTCAACCAATCTAGAGTCTTAATTTCGACATATTTTTTTATAACCATTTTTTAGGCTTCATAATGATAGTCGAGGGAAGATTAATATACATGGCCTTACAAATTTGTAGGCGGGATGTAGAATCGCGATCCAAGTGTTGCACTCGACTGGTTCGTTAATTAGATCAGAACCAAGCGCGCTTTACGCTTCAAGTCTCGCCGTTGCGCGGCGCGGCGCTGCTGTGCCGGAAATGACGTCAGCAACACCGCAGATAATAAAAACATTGTTTATCTGTGGAACTTTCTAGCAATTTATTATCTCCGGGTATTCAAGCTGCAGTGTTTTCAATAATATATTTGAATATGATTGCTGGTTTACAGCGAAATTTATTGAACAATGTATTTTCATACATCATCAGCCTCGTCATCTGCTCATAAAACGTCCCCACCAACGGGCACGATCCTACCTGCATAGGGTGCTTGAGCCACAACGTGTAAATCTCTTCGCAGGCGCGCGCAGGTTTCCTCGCGATGTTTTGCCTTCACCGTAAGAGTGTCGGATAACGTAAAATTAACTTAATTCGAAAACACATTGGTATGCGGGATTTGAACCTCAGCCTTTTCGGTAGGAGGGCAACAGCCCACACTATTCATTGAGCAACCGACGCTCTCATTTTCAATTTACTTTATATTTATCTATAATTATCCTCATTTTACACGAGCCAAGTCGAGAGTTGAAAGCTATCAAGAATATAACTTAACGATGAACTGATTGATCAAAGTTGGAAGGCCAATATTATTATACCCAATAACCTCAGGCATCTCAGCGTTTGTATTTGACACATGATGAATGATGACGATATCGGCCCGAACAATAATGCAATATCATAATAATTGTAACAGGAAATAGCAAAGTTAGAAGTGAGCTTCGTTTAGAAGCAAAATAGCTTGTGAAATTACTGGGTAAAAAATGCTGAACATCATAAGATGTTAATACAAGAAAGTTTGCTTTTAATTCATGAATTTAGTGCATACCTACCTACCATAGACTTATAAAAAATACCAGACAGTGTCACTAAACATAAGATGTGTACCCGAAATGACAGATGCTGTCTATGACTGAATGAATTTAGGGTTACCAGGCTACTATACCTTTATTTCCCCTAAAATAAAACATTAAATACATATTTTAATGTTTTAAATTTAATGAGCCCATGTACAAAAAAGCTAGAAACAAATAACGAACAAAAGGTTAAATCTAAAGTTGGAGCACAATTTTGGAGTCCCATTATTTTCACTAAAACTTACAACGAGTTATTCATTAATACATATTTCACCTTTTGAGGCAGTTAATGCTTAGTGCAACACGTCGATATCCTCTTTTAGTTAAATAAATGTCTGTGTTTATTTGGCATCCATGTCATTTCATTATTATTTCTATCCATTTTTTCTCTGTATTGTGTTGTTTTAGGAAATCTAGTAAAGACAGCAAAATAAATGATTTCCTAAATAAGTTTATTAAAAATTATAATTTCCCATATTTTGGGTAACTTGCTGAAGTATACGATAGCAACACTGCACTTTTGACCAACAAATTTCTGATATTTTTTGTAAAGCGATTTTCATGTTCTCAACTAAAAATATGTAATTGAATTCTTAATTTACTGATGAAAAGTAATTTCTGGATTTTTTTCCTTTTGGTCACTGCGGTTTATACACCAATTCATAACACAAGCTATTTTTTGGTTTTTCCAACGTAAAGTTTGACAGATGCACGTCAAGTCTTAATATTTTGACATTTTCCATACAAAATCCGGACAGATTTTCACACACTTTTATGTTAGCGAGACTACGTCCGGTATTTTTTATACGTCCATGCTACCTACATATAGAATGTTCCATGCAATGTTATAGGAGTTTATTACAAATTTAATAATGCGGGATCTTAATTTAACCATGATTACTTCATCATAGAAAATTAATTTAAATATATTTTAACATTTAGTAGGGTCTTGCAAACAAGAATACAATTTGACAATAATATTTGTTATAATATTGGGATAATATAATATACTATTGGCGCCAACCCATATGGTATAATAATCGAGACATCGTCTACTATAGCAAGGGTTCCGGGTTCGTTCCCAGGGCAGTACCTACAAACATTTCTGTGCATGGACGGTCTGAGTGTTTTTTTATGTATAAAATGTATGTATTTGCAAAATAAATGTATACAAGTAATTTTATCATTTGTTTAGTACCCTAACTACAAAAGATGGCGCTGTGTGAATGTTAGTGGATATTTATTTATGTTGAACATGTCATGTTAAAGCAATTAACATGAATTGAATCAAAATATTTTTGTTGTATTGGGAAGTAGTAGATCCCGTGAGATTTTTTTTACATAATTAAATCAGCTTTTTCTTGCTGTAAGGGCCAAATGAGCAACAGTCACCTGGTGGTTTATGACACCAAAGCTCTTGTCCAATTATAAATCCCGTGAGCATAGAATAAAATAATATTGAAATATTTATTAAAATCATAAACGTACGTACACCAAGAGCAATGCTAACAAACATGTTAATAGATGCACAGTACACAAATGTTTGAACTGCACGGGGATCGAACGCGGGGCCTAGTGTAACTAGGCTTCCAAATCATCACACTACATTCATGTCGTCAAATTACAGAGTAAGAGATAAGATTATCTCATCAGCATACCATATAAGGATAGAGAGGAGAGGCTTTGATTTGATTGCTATCTTTATTTTTAAAGCACAGTGCAGCCGTCTCTCAAAGGCTTCACGTAATTTTCCCAAAACAACTGTTCGTCAAAAAATGCAATGTCTACTACAAGCATAGAAATGAAATGAAAGGTTTTTGGTTTTATTTCACGCTGCAATAAAACTGTTGAAAAACATGAACTGGGTCACTGGCAAAATAGAGCCTAACAGAGACGCTTGCTGTCTAGCTTGCATTTTTTATACAATTGCAGCTTAACGAGAGACTGTAATGACTGACTGCGGAAATGATTTGTCCCAATTGCAAAACTTTGAAACACTATATGGTTATCGGTACAAAAGTAGCATCTTGGCACGCTCGCCAACTGCGATTTACATTTCATAACGCAAATGGATATTCTACTGCGCCTAACAACAGTTGTCAGTAAAAAAAGGGTATTAAGAAATGAATTCCAGCCAAGATTTACGTAAATTTTAATAAGGTGATTATCGTCATGATTATTAATATAACAAAACCTTTAATTTCTTATTACAAAAAAGTATTGAAAAGTACAAAAAAATAATAAAAATATGTCATTTTCACAAATCTAAATACAGAAAGAGTCAACATCCCAATTTTCGGAAATAGTACAATACGATTTACTTTTAAAGGTACAACTTTTATACGTCTACATTTTATTTAAAAAACTAACTGAACGTGTATCCATTCGTATATCAAATAAAAATTCTAATTCAGACCCTATCAATAACGATCAAACTGAATACCAGACACGTGTTATGAACGTGGGTGTAATCTAAAATTAAATGCCTTAGATTCCGAAACTGGAACTACTATTTCTGTTAGTCGTAGTAATTTGTCGATGAATATACTTAATCATCAGTCAAAACCAATCGTATTCATCATAATGATAAAGATTTTACTTGATATGTGCGTTCCACGTGCGTTATTTAAACAGTCCCTAATATTATGAAAAATAATGCTTTGTTTGGTAAAAAGCATTCAAAATTGCTGCCAACAGTTGGACTAATGCTGATATAAATGTATCACCTAAAATTTAACTTAAACTTAAAATTTCTCACTTTCTAACTGTTACTCGACAATACTGGTATCAGGGTTGCCTTGACGTAACAGCATATTTTTTAAATCATTTTTTTAACAATTATTTTGGCTATAAAAGTATGTGCCGATAAATACTTTTACTATAATGTTTTAATTAAGTCCCTTCCCTGTTTTTTGTTTTTAATTTATTGTACTAGATGTGTATTCTAACAAACGCATAGACTAATTAGAAGTCTAAAGTTTTAAGACTCGAGTATTTTAATTAGCTAAGATACTCCGAAACCACGGTACGTCTGATAAACAACTTAAAAATATTATAGTATCATTTAATGCATTTAGAAGCTTATCACCAAATTTTTAAAATAATCTTTTCAGCAGATATTTCGCTAACTTTATTAAGGCTGCAGGTGATAGTTAGATCACGGTATACTTACGACGTACATGGTTTTCATGTAACGACCGCCATATTGGCAGTCAGGACTGACTCTAGTATTTTAAAGCTTAAAGTGCCCTCCAAAGTACCGAATATCCTTTATTTTGAGACCATTTGAGACACTGCAAATTTCAAATATATTAATAGTTAATTAACTTGTAACTTTTGAAGAACTTTCAACACATATAAATTCAACAAAATGAAATTTAATAACATTGCAATTATTTTACATTGAGAAATTCCTTTTATTATTAGCGTCAAGGATATTTAGGAGGTATCCCAAAATTGGAATCGCACCTTAATTGCCCCAACTGGGAAGGACCTTTTCATTGTAGCGGGTGGGTTCTCCGACCTTTGAATAGGTTTAAAGCAAATTTGTATTTGTTATATCAAAATAGACCGTAATACGTTATTGTAACGAGTTGATTACAATTTAGCAATTATTGAATACTTAGTAAATAATATTTACACATGTACTACCACACATGTGCTAAAAGTACTGGTACAATAGTTTTAATAACATTGTTCAATGAAAAGTGTAATAAATCTTTCATTAAATACTCTTTAATAAAAGTTAATATTGCCCCTGGTTTGGACTATTCTTCAATATATATAAAGAATCAAAAAGGCCTAGTCATACCTAAAGTTATACAGACATACCTACATACTTGCATCGAGATTACAGATATACCAACATGGTTTCTTGGCTGGTACCACCGGACTGGATCAAACAAAGTCGAGTGACGTAATCTTAGCTTTAGTATTTGACTGACAATATTAAAAAGTCTTTCAAGGTTACTAATAAATAATAATGGTTTCTTAAAATAGGGTAAATGTGTTCTCGATAGAGAAGCATCCGGATAATTGAGAAGCACTGGTCACAATGATCGGTTATCGAAGGCATGACCTAAACTCGACTTTATCCGTGCTTCGGAAAGCGCGTTAAGCTAGTAACGTAAAACTTAATGATGCTTTGACTATAATGTGTGGTAATAAACTACAAAATGGTACATACTTAATGCGACTCATAAAAGGTGTAATGAATCCGTCCAACCGACATCCAGTTAAATCCGAAACTGGCCGTTAAAGTAGTTATTAACGTAGTCGGATCTACATGGTCGCTCATAAAACCCCAGCCACTCTGAATTGGGTGGAAATGTGATTATTTAGACTCCCCGCAATCGCTCACGTCGATGCAAGGGTATCCCTCTCATTCCATTAACAATCCTATTACGGTCGGATACGGTTCAGAACACAAACGCTTTGTATGTGGTGTACAATGGAATTTTGAGGCTTGCAAACGCTGGGTTTTGTTAATGGGAGAGTTAAAGATGGATGTCCGTTCATACTGAAGTTTAACTACGTTTGAACTACTTTGGGGATACAAGCTTGTATATCGTATTTCGAGATAAAGAACATTTAAAGTCTTTCAAAGGACTTAAATTCGAACATTCAATTGATTTTAAACCTTAACTAAAGTGGGTAAAATGGATAATTTGATGTCAAAATGTGTTACCCTGTAGATGAAAATTTTTTTATGAAACAATTTATCCACAAAGCCGCAAAGGGTATTTGTTAAATATTTAATATCTAAAATGTTATCGTAGCCGTTATTATTTATTTTTAGCTCCACAATATGGTTATGACAAATCTGGGAGTAAAATGAACCGAGATAGTTGAAAAGTTATATTTAGTACAGTTTGAGTTAAATGATGAGACAATTAAATAATGAAAGAGCCCCAACGTTCAAAGAAAATTAAAACTTCGTTTTTAAAAAGAAGTTTTCCTATACGCATTACTAACGTACAAAGGAAAATTTAAGACATGACATATCTCTTCGATTCAATAGAGACTGGTCGTCTTGATCGATTCTGTTCCGACTTACACATAGTATTAAATAATGCCTAGGATAAATGTTTAAAAGAGTTGGTTACATGTAAAAAATATCGTAGTTTTCTGTAACTACTAGTAGAATTAAACCTACCAGTAAGGAAGGACAGCCGCCTCATAGCTGGGAAGGGATGGTTGCCTGAAGTGTCCAACAAGTCCAGTTGGTAAACTTCACCCCTGATGCGGTACAGCTTCCGATGGAAATCCTCGATGGTCGGTGTGTAGCTGTCTTCGAATTTAGTGCCAAGAAATCTGGACACTAGGGAAGTTTTTCCGACGCGCGCAGAACTGCAAAGAAGATAATTTTAATTTAATAATACAGGACTGTTTATTATAGGTACATAAAGCTCAATCGCACGCGGCTAACACGTTAGGATAACTCTTGAGTAAATCAAACTACTATCCATAGATAATACATATAAAAAGGAAACTACTATCGGAATAGTCAAGTATTAGTCGCTCCGAGCTTCGCGAAGAACGTTAAGTCCTCGGTCTCGGTTACTATAGCTGTGGCTGGAAGTCATTCTATTTTACGAATTGGACGTGCGTGGTGGGTTACGATCCAAACTATCCATAGCCATGCTGTGTGCTGGGGCCCATGACTATATATGATTAAGTCAATTCATGATATAGCCATCATTGACCGACCATATTAAAATTGATATGACAATATACACAAATGATATGATTCTGTACAATGCACACATTTTTTTAAAAAGAGTAACTCCTGTTTTTTTTTGCTGGATTCTTCTCAGTAGAAAACTACTGTCCGATTCAGTGGAAGCTTAATTTGACATACATAAGTGTTCTATTAGGACCTAATCTGAATAAACACTTTTTCTTTTGCATTTCATTTTCATTTACCGTTTTATACCGTTATTAACTAGGTTATACTTCACTTAATCATACGTATGATGTTTTGTCAAATACTAAAATGTTAATTGTGGTTGACAATCATCATAACAAAGCAAATGTAATATGATTATTATCCTGACTTAGTGCTAATTTAAAGCAGCTCAATATAATGTTAACGAATTGTTATGCGTTATGGAGATTAATTCATTATATTATTTGAACGAAATTGTTAACTACGTTTTACAAATCATTTGAACTTACGACCTATCATTCTAACTTATTAACTTTCTCCTTGTATTTTTAAATGTTTTTATTGCTATATGGCAATGATATTCTGTATATATAAAGGTAGATACGCCATCCGTGCCTCAAAAACGAACCGCCGAAGAGAGTACAGTTTGTACTCTTTTGTTTAGGTCATTGTGTTCGAAATTCGAAATATGTGAATATGTGCTATCATTGCATTCGGAACACTTTTATCGATTGTTTTGTGAGCATATCACACATCCATACTTTTTTACATCATTGCTACAGGGCTTAAAACAGTAATTGTAGATATATCGTTATCATTATAGTAAAAGATCACAGATGTATATTTTGTAAGGGTAGAGAAGAAGGTCAGTTATCGTACACTAACACATGGAACTTTTATTTTAAAGTCGATAGTACAGACGATAATGGATCTATATAACAAAACCTATTGTAATCCTTATACAATGGTAATAAAGTTCTCTATAGATCCAAATGTAAACCATCGCCCACGATGTGATACTCGTATGCGTTATTTATTCAACACAGGTCTCAGGGGTAAGGCCAGGTCTCAAGTTCAAACCAAGAAAACATTAAGATATATAACCCGAACGCCTACGAAAGAATATTAGAGTATATGTACGTTATTTTAAGAAGTTTCACCTGAAGGTGACTATGTTGTTAGCAATCAATAATATTGACGAATCCGTATGGTTGAAAAATCAATTATTACATCAAGGGATCCATCCCTATGAGTATGTATTCACATTATAAAGAAATAATGTGAGTACATACTCATCATCCTTATGTATGTACATTGTGTGCATGAACATCTCTTATTCTTATTAACCGATACGTTTTCATATTGTGTAAAGTTGTCTTTTGTATTATCAATTATCATATTTTGATTTCCAAAGTTTATTTATTAGATATACAAAGTGGCAGTAAGTATGTACTTTTATTTTAATCCTGACGCAATCAAGGGTAAGTGTCATTCATTTCATTTAATAAGCCTTCCAACATTTGTTATAAGCCACCTCTGTTTTTTGTTTTTTGATAGAATGTATAATTGTGTTCATAATAAATTATGTCTGAAATAATCTGATACTTTTAAGAACAACCTTAATAAATGTATTAAAATCGTCAAAGATGTAATACTCGCCTTTACTTACCAAAACAATTATACAAAGTAACCTAAAAAGGGGTACTACTTTTTAATTTTCTTACATAGAAAGTGTTTTACAAAATGTAATAGATGTAACATGAAACCAATACAACAGTACGGATAAGTTTAATATGAAACCCACGCCCTTCGTGTAATAAGACAGTTGAATGACGTGCGCTCGCTCAGTTCGCTCAGCTTTAAACTAATACAGTTCCAAGTGAAACTTTTAAAGTTTAACTTTGAATTTTGTTTCCTATTCCTAAACACAAATCGAATCAGCATTCTGCAATCTACTTATGCAAATAGTAAGAACGTATTAACTTATTTATTCATATGATATTCACGCTTAAGGTATAGAAAAGTCTGATCCTGGCCAAAAGGTGAAGGCAATGAAATTACTGGATAATGTGAGTTCACACTCATATATAGCAATTTAGCAACTAATAACGAAGGGTACAAAAACAGGCATTCTCACACTTCATTGTTATGGGCGAGCTCAATACAAGTTCTTGGGTGTAACGACAAAAATGCTAAGATACTGTGTTAGCTAGGACCAACTATAAACGTGTCTGCCAAATCATAACATATGAACAGGAAAGTTATTATTGTTGTTGAGAAGCTGTTATAATGGGATATCCTTATGGGTATCCCACAATAACATTTCCTTTTTACGACAAATAATGGCCAATTTTCGAAACGAATTTAACCAATACAGCATTAATCTTTATCCAATTAAATACTTTTAATATCTATATGGCCCTTTACAGCATATGATTTAAATGAATAATATCGAAAATATTACCGATTTAAAGCTTGCGATACGTAGCGTTTTCGCCGGTACCGGCCGGCCGGGCAGGCGGGAGCGAACCTATTACGAATATTACCATTCCACCCGTGCGAAGCATGGGCGGGTCGCTAGTCATGAATAAAAAAGGTACCCTAACAACGCACTTAGAGAGCGTATTATGCATATATTCTTTATAAAATAGATTCGCTGAAGTAATAAACACCATTTTTTACAAACAAGATGAAACAGTTTAGGTACCCCATTCCTGAAAATGTCTTTGCAAATGGCTTCAGGTTACTCATTTATGCAAAGTTGTGTTTTTAATGTAAACGGATTACCTTTGAACAACGCCTGCCTTTTTATAATATATGCTAAATTCTTGAATGCGAAACGAAGCGCATCAAATTCCAAACTAAAATTTACTTGATTCGCTATAACTTAAGTAATGCTTAACTGTTATTAAAATCGCTTCGATAAGTCACGTCACGCCGCGCGGTACAACATATTAGAATATATAATTTTATCATTTGTAAATTTAAATTAATTTTTAATAATCCATATTATATTGTGTTGCCTGAAAATAAAGAAATTTAATTTTTTATTCGTATGGATCCAGCACTTACCCAGAATAAGGCATACGAATATTAATTTAGTGAAGGACAATTATGTTTCATCATAGTTTCTTCGTTCAAAAAAATTACATCTATGGAAAATAAACTGTAATCAACAAGGCAATTGAAGGCTTACTTTTTAAATGTCATGAGGCAGCCTACATCAATCACCTCAGTTTGAAATTGTGGATTCCGGCGCCATAAATAAGTAAAAGCATACAAATTGGCCCGGGTCTTTTTATTATGTAAGCCATTACAGCCTTTGCGGTGGTTAGTAGCTGTTTTCAGTTTTTTCACCACCAGATATACTATTTCGAAGTTAGGGAAAGCTATGCTTTAAACGAATGGTCTAGCTTAACCGGAGTTATATCTCAGTTTCAATTCCTCAGCCAGTTTAAGGTTAACAACGCACTCGTATCGCCGTAGTCGGAGAGTCAGTCGTATAAAAGTTCTATGGATCAGATACATGAAAAATGTTTTTAATATAGTCAGAGAAACCATAGAATTAAAAGGTCGACGCCGCTGAAAATATCTGATTTTACATTTGATTGTGGTCGACGTCGTCACGTCGACCTTTGAAAACTTCAAGTTTTTGTTTAGTTCTATGGTTTCTCGGACTATATAAAAAAATGTTCGTGTATCTGATCCATGGGACTTTTATACGACCGACTCTCGTACTATGCAGGGTGACTAGTGTCCACGGGTTATTAATATTTTAAGTGAACAACCCATTTGGTGTCATGGTTGAGACGTTGGCTCGATATCGTTCAAACTGAATTTCGTTGTTAGATTTCATATATAATGTACATAACCATGTACTTTATAAATATGTTTTTTATTTTATCAACCCCATAGTTTAGAAATTAGAGGGGGGACACATTTTTTTCAACTTTGCAAGACTCTATCGCGTAAACTATTTAATATATAAAAAATATATGTTAGCAACCTCAATATCATTTTTTAAGATCTACACATTGATAACCAGCAGGTAAGGGTACGATGAAAAAAAAATTTTGAGTTCCAGTTCAATGTATCGGGAACCAAAAATTTTTTTTTTCAAGTTTCTTGTCTAAACCTTGCAGTGGTTTAAAGAATTCATATACTTACAAAGTTTGAATAGTGTAGTGCTTATAATTTCGGAGAAAAAATGGTGTGACATACGGACGGACGGACAGACAGACAGACTTGACGAATCTATAAGGGTTCCGTATTTGGCCATTTGGCTATGGAGCCCTAAAAAAGCATTGCTGTCGCGCATTCAATACCTACATCAGAAGGAAAAAGGCGATCGTGCAAAAGAACAGTCGCTTTCTTTTACCCTTTTCATCGTCTTCGCATTATAATTGTCCTATTTGTCAATGAAAATGTATGTTTATGTTAAGTGTCTTTTTTATAATTTATGACGTAAACAAGTATGACGATTCTGGTGTACGTCAAAAACTCGAATGAGTTTATGTTTACACCTAACTGTTTGTTTATTGTAACTGTATTTATATCTTGTATGAATAAATAAAATAATGTTCGCCCGCTGACGTTCGCGATCTACGTGTCTGATTTAAAGTCCCCTAAAATTTTAATTTTGTATTAGGCGTCTAGAAATGGAGAAGAAATACGAAAATTCTATCTGCCAAATCCACTTCCCACTCAAACGAAATTAAATATGCACAGCAAAGTACTTATTACAAGCTGTAAAAAGGTCAATCAATACGGCAGATGTTCGCAATCGTACAAATATCTTCAATGTCGAAGTGGATCACTCGCGCAACTCGTTCCGCGAGATTTGATTGATTGTCATAATGTAAACGAATTGTGCGATATCTCGCCCGGATCCAAGCCCGAGGGAAAGTTCAACGGTCCATTAGGCAAATACCTTGTGAAAAAATTCCGTCGCCCACAAACTTCGAGGCGTTTTGTTTTCGAAATTGCCCAGTCTTCTTGTTTAACCAATTAATCTTGGCTCGCAACGTTTACCAGTTCACCGTTTTAAATATAAATTAGGTTTTTCGCCTAAATACCATCTGGGTAAACATTCCGTAGAGTTTAGGTCGGAAGTTCGCGGTAACTTGCAAAATTCTTTGAGAAAGTTGATAAATAAGTTTAGAACTTTTTGTTTTTTTATTCAGGTAATCGAATAGATTCCATAATAATACTTAATATTTTAAATTCGTCCTTAATATTTTGAATTCGTGTAGAAAACGGTGAAAATTTTACGTAATTCAGGTTTTGCTTTCAATGTACACTTGTATTACACAGAGGAAATATTTCTATTATTGTGTATGTTTTTAATAAGCCCAAAAACTACTGTGCCCATTTTACCATTATAAAGCTACATGCACCCTGAATAATAAAGGCTACAATATACTTTTAAAAAAGGTTCTTTGCTTTGCAAGTTATTTAATTAGTTATAAACCAAACAGTTTTGTTTAAAAAAATTAACATTTGAAAAGAGTAACTACTGAGTTTCTTGCTGGATTCTTCTAAGTAAATAACAATAGTTCAAACTAATGGTACAGTTTTATTTGACATTCATCAGTATCAGGAAACAAAATGGAAATTTAATAAATATTTTTTGATTTTGTTTCTTGGTCGGGATACAAGCTCCTTTGTTCAAACAAATCTTATGCGATCTAAGTCTATGGTTCCTCAGCTTCATAACACATGTGATTTCATATTTCTTTCTAATGTCATGCCATATTGTAACACAGTTTTATTAACCGCCGCATTAAAAAAATGTATCTACCTAATTTCATGCGGGTGTACACGAGTGTATACGAGTAAAACCAATTATGCCAGTAAAATCAATAGACCAAACCACTGAAGCGCTTTTTTTTCAAAGCATCAAAACTCATATTTTCAGTTTTTGTATATTTTTAGACGTTCATAAGTGCTTTTTGTAAGCCTAATTTGAAATAAATGTTTTTGACTTTGACTATGTATAAAGCCAACTCGGCTTCATCATTAATTCATCTTGAATGTAGTAATACTATGTGTTCCATTTCGCAACAAGGTCATTAAATGTGAAACTTATTAAATACCTCACATAATGCGCATCAATAATCTATTTTCAATATAACATGTCCCCTACTATCTTTTCATTATGTGTTTAGTGCGTTTAATTTGTTTAACTTTTAATACATCATCATTCTTTAACAGTATAACAGTGTAGCTGAACTGTTCATTTAGCTATCCAATTTGATATAATTTTACTTTATTTATTAGAAAAATGTGGATTCCAAATATTTTTTTTTTATTTAGAAATAAGGACGTGGACGCTGGTTAAGTTCGTATTGTAAATGGGGCACAAAATTTCATGAAGAATATATACACTTGAATTTCCGGGTTTTGATTGGTACAATAATACACGCTTCAATAAATTTAATAAGGCGAGTCTTCAATCTTTAGCCACGCTGGCAAGGACACTTTATTCCCACTATTGTTAAATGAACGATTCAAACTTAATGGGTATGGTGCATAGTATCAATTGCACTTGAGTAGCTTACTAACATGGCACACAAACCAAACAATGCCTCTACAGAAGCGTACAGTGACCAACCACTACTGGCACAGAAAAGCACGACTACAAACCAATACTAGCAAAGTAAGAAGACGCACCGAGCGTAGAATATGCCGATTGGCTGAAAAGAAATTCGATTTGGCTCGCATGTTGGGTTACGGACCAATGTCCTCCATTTATGCTGGGTGGGTAGGTCTGTCCCAACAGTGAGACGTTAACTACACGAGTTTCTTGCCGGATTCTTCTTGGCAGATAACAAATCTCCGAACCAGTGGTAGATTCATTAAAAACAACTTCTTTTTTGTTGATACAAAAGTATATTTTATAGGTGTATTTGAATAATGCATATTTGAGTTTCAGTTTGTTTTTGGAATCAAACAAGGGTTTCAATTATTCAAGTTCGAGTTTCAATAGTAAGGTGTTGATTGGTACGTGATATATTCGTCAATAGCGCGGTAATCACGGCCGTCACGGGTCCACGACGTGGAATTTGCAATTTGGTTCCTCAACGGATTGTCGCCAATGTTGATTTATAGCGGGCATATATCTGGGAGCGCTGCGGTTGCTGTTCCGGAATGTGGGCCGACACGCTATTAGTCTTCTGCTTCGACAGCAAATATGCTATAAGCACATTTGGCATGTTTCGTGTTAAATAAGGGTTTTGAACTAAAATAGTTATGTTTACGCTTTCAATTACCTAAACGATGCTTATGAATATGGTTGTTAAATGATAGTTATACCTATTAAAAAAATTAAGAAAAATACATTTTATTATATCTGTGTATACTTCACACAGTTTATTTACCGGCTCTTGTAAAAACTGTCTGCTTATCCTCGTGAGTTTAGCGGTGGTTTTAGATCGCTTCCTGATCCAGGGGTTGTGGGTTCAAATCTCGCGGGATGACTCCACAGTGAAAGTAATTTATTATTATTTAGTAAACTGATTGTCTGAAATGATATATAATTCAGTCTAAGCTGTCGGTCTACTATCTTAGGATGTTAGTCGTTAACAACCACCATTTGCACTGGGTCTGGTGGTGGGTTGAGTTTTGGGCGTTGTTAGTACAAAATAAACAAAAATCTACTCACCCCAACATCACCAGCCTGAAGCAGTTCTTAGGAGGCGGTGCGGACTCCTCGCAGCCCTGAGGTAACGGTGCACTAGGCCCCGGCGACCGCTCAGGGTCACTTTCATCAGCGACACCAGCGCCTCGCCGGCAAAGCCATGAAGCTCCGCACTTAGCATCCTCGGCTGGGGCAGCGAACTGGCAACGTCGCGGCTCCCTCTGGCGACCCGTTGAGAGCGAAGACTTGAGAGGCGACACTGGAGCTCTGACAGGACTTGGTGACGCCCGCACGGGGGAGCTAGAGCCTTTTACAGGAGACCATTGGAGGGAACCGTTCTCTGCTGTCCCGTTTAACATTTTTGACAGTTCACACTTTCATGTTAATTTATCGATTGTTTTAATTCAGTCCACTGTTTAACGATTTCTCACACATCTGTTCATTCATTTTTTATTCGATCGCTAGGAGTTTAAGGATATTACTGAAACAAAAAGGTTTGAATCGACATTGTTTTTATTTCGTCAAGTTTATTGGTTCTATAAATAAAATCTATTTAATCTCCTTTATTTGGTGACTTAATGAAGCAAGAATTTTGATTATTTTGCATCGTATCATAAATACGTGAATTACATTCAAATATTGCTTAATTAAATGTAAGACGTGAGAAACTGTTTTTACATATTATTTCTAAATATCCGCGTTCTTTGCATTAAGGTGTGTATAATTAATTATCAACATCCACGAGGTCTTTATAACATTTCATAACGTAATTTATAATTAGATCCTTTGATATGAGCCTTTGTAATCCTAAAATTGGGTAACCATTTACAGGTCTTTCTTTCCTACATACACATAATGTTTGAAAGGTCAGCGATGAGAAGCAAAAAATACACATCCCAGTTCATGCTCTTCTTTTTAATTTAAACTATCTGATTGTAATAATGATGATTACGGTGAAGGAAAACATCGTGAGGAAACCTTCATGCACGCCTGCGAAGAGACTGGAAGGTTGTGTGTGAAGTCGTCCAATCCGCACTGAGCCCGCGTGGACGACTAAGGCCTAATCACCCTATACGGGTAGGCTCTTGCCCCTCGGTGGGGACGTTTAATGAGCTGATGATGATGATGATTGTAATGACGTTTGTTACCTTGTTCATTTCGTTTGTTACCTAGTCCGTAGAAAAACACAAGTAATCGACATAGCCACAAGATTAGCTTTTTGAAGTGGCAATACGGATGGCATATAGTACGAAGAACCGATGTTCGATGGGGTGGAAAAGCGCTCAAGTGGCATCGCAGGGCAACCCCTGATTTGTTTACATGGTATACTGACAGATACATCAGCTGCCGGTCCGTGTGACAGACCTTGGAAGAGACTTTGTATAGTAGTATAGTGATAGATAGATTTTTTTTTATTGCTTATGTAGGCAGACGAGCTGGCGGCCCATCTGATGGAAAACGGTAACCGCCGTTCATGGACAACTGCAAAGCTAAGGGCAAAGCCATGCCGCTGCCTATCAAGAGGAAAGGGCTCTCTTTAAACATCGTTTGAAGAAGGATATGTCGTAGTTATTAGGGAACACCGACGCTGGGAGGTCGTTCCATAATTTGCACGCACGCGAAAGGAACGATCGCTGGAAACGAACGGTTTTGGAAGCGAAAGTTTCCAGGTGGTATGAATGGACCCTAGCTCGGCGTCGAGTCGTACGATGGTAAAACGGTGACACCGGCATGATATCAAACAGTTCCTTGGAGCACTCACCATGAAAAAGCCTATAAAACACAAAAAGAGAGATAAAGTCTCTCCGGAATTCCAAAGACTCTAAACTGTTTGTGAGATCAGAATCACCGACAATTGGGACAGCACGTCTTTGCAAAGCGTCAAATGGGTCAAGCTGGTATTTAGGGGCGCCTGCCCAGAGATGAGAACAGTACTCCACACGAGGACGCACTTGAGCTTTATACAACACAAGTCACTGTCTCGATGCGAAGAACCGCCTAGACCTGTTCAGGACACCCAACTTTTTGCCAGCTAGTTTGGCTTTGTCCTCCAAATGACGCTTGCATTGGACCTTACTAGAAATCTCAATGCCGAGGATTCCAATACTATCCGCTACAGAGAGAGAGGCTCCCCTGAAAACTGGGTGCTACGACAAAAGAGTCTTTTTTTGCAGTGAATGCGTATACTTGTGTCTTCGTTGGATTAAACTCCACCAGGTTTAATTGACCCCATTCAGAGACTCTCTTCAACAAATATTCGACATCGAGCACTAAATCTGCTCGTTTCTCTTCTATAGAGCCACGAGACATACCCTGAATGCCGGTATAACGAGCATCACCCGTACTGTCATCCGCATAGCAATGCATGCCCGGAATTGAGAGCATGTCATTGATAAACAGGATGAACAGCGTCGGGGATAGCACCGAACTCTGTGGAACGCCAGCATTTATTGTCCTTATTTCTGAGCAAGAACCGTCGATAACGACTTGTATGCTACGACCATCTAAAAAACTAGCGATCCAAGTGCAGAGTCCTTCAGGGATGCCATAAGAAGACAGCTTTGCTAAGAGAGCCCTGTGCCAGACCCTATCAAAAGCTTTCGCGATATCGAGGCTGACTGCTAGAGCTTTGCCACCACCGTCACAAACTTCAGCCCAGCGGTGAGTTAAGTAGGCCAAATGATTGCCAGCAGAACGACCATGACGAAAACCAGACTGACGGTCATTTATAAGCTGGTGCTTCTCAAAGTAACGAAGTAGTCTGGTGTTAATGACACGCTCCATTACCTTGGACAACAGGGACGTTACCGCAATGGGCCTATAGTTAGAAGGGAAGAACCCTTGTTGGGTATGGGATGTATGTGGGCGACCTTCCATGAGGAAGGCATCCTTCTGGAGTCATACGAAAGACGGTAGAGACGCGTTAAGACAGGAGTCAGCTCTGGAGCACACGTTTTCAATACAATTGCAGGGATGCCGTCTGGTCCACTCGCCTTATGGATATTCAATAGCCTAAGTTCGCGACGCACCATGCACTGGGTAATGCGGATCTCAGACAATGAATATGAACAATCAGTGATGGTGGGCGGCAAGGCTCCTCCATCGTCCAATGTAGCATTTGAGGCTAAAATACCAGCCAGCAAATCGGCTTTCTCTTTTAAATCATGGATCAGACTGCCATCAACTTTTTGCAGAGGTGGAAGAGTAGACTGGCAACAATTACCCTTAGCAGCCTTGGCAAGAGACCAAAAGGCCTGACTTTCAGAGGGATAGTTACACAGGCGCTTACCAATCCTAGTAACGTGCTCAGCTTTAGCAATTTTCATAGCCTTTTTTATATAGTATAGTTGGACCTTGTGGCTGAATTATATTTCCACTTCAACTCCCCAACATACGGATCCCCCATTCTCCGGGCATCATTCCAAGCCACATATGCAAAATGCTTAATGTGTGCAGTTTTCCTACAGGAACGGGTAAACCAAGGTCGACTGGTCCAACCATGTAAACCAAGGTCCAACGACCACCAAATTGTGGTGGTTGGGATAAAAAGTTCCATACCCATAAGCACGTACGAGATTCTTTGCACATGTGTCAGGATCCCCAGGAAAAAACATAGCCGTTCCATGGAATGAAAAAAAATACATAGACGTCCAATCAGCATTCTTATATTGCAGACTCGGCGAGAACCCGCGCTGGAGAGCGATTAGGGTAGCAACGGGGGCTTCACACACACCACACACTCTTACTCCATAGCCGTTAGGATGCGTCGTTAATAGGAGGTCCAACAAGGAGGGTTCCTGGCCTTCAATATCAGGGACACGTGATATGATTCTTTATTGCACACCAAAAAAAAGATACATATTTACAACAAATGAAGGAAATAATGCAATTCAGCGGCCTTATCGCTTGGAGCGATCTCTTCCAGAAAACCTCACAAACATAGGAAATTAGCAACATGAAGGGCAAGACAGTGCAAAGTGATATTATTAAAATTTAAATAAAAAAAATCCACTGACATTCACACAGCGCCATCTAGCCACAAACTTAGCATTAGCATGTAATATCGATCCTTAATAATTGACAAACATATTTATATACTTTTGTAAATACATACATTTTATATAGAAAATATATGATTATATTTTAATTTCATCTCACTATATCAGCATTCTAAGGTAGAACCGGTAAAGGTACCATCGATCTTCAATTTGCATGAACGTCAATAGCATTACAAGACCCTTATCAAAGAGCGCCATTATGCGTGATACTGTTGTCATATTACGATTTTATATGAATTCGGCAATCCTTTTAAAAATATGAAGAGTTGTATACTTTTATTTGTATTTTCAGCCTTTTATTTTTCGGATTTTGCCTGTAGTATTTTTATTGCGAGCGGTATTAAACCAATGACTAAGGATCATAAAAACCAAATCTTTCGGACTTTATAGGTACAAACAGTACAAAATTAATGATCACAATGTTATGTAATTAAAAAGGGACGTTACATTTATGTATATAAAGGTCATAATCTCATAATCAATGTTAACGGTTACTCATTCAGCAATATTACCGCCATGCGTGTAAAAGTTTGCCGTGTGGTGACAAAATATTATAATACAACCATCACCACCCCTACTGATCCCGACGGTCTTTCATAAAAGGCGACTTCATCCATCATCATCAGTTCAATAAACGTCCCCACCGACGGGCATGAGCCTACCCGTATAGGGTGATTAGGCCTTAGTCGTTCACGCGGGCCCAGTGCGGATTGCCCGACTTCACGCACAACCTTTGGAACTCTTCGCAGGCATGCGCAGGTTTCCTCACGTTTTTTCCTTCTCCGTAAGAGCGTCGGATAACGTACATATAATGTCGAAAATTCGAAAACACATTGGTACATGCCGGGATTTGAACTAACATATTCAAGAGAAACCGCAGCGCTTACTTATAAAACGTTACCTGTTATTGTTGTAACATGGATACTATACAACTGATAAACATACATACTTTTTTGTAATACATGCATATTTTACATAGAAAACACCTAGACCACTACAAACAGACATGTTCATGCACACAAAATTGTTTGTACTGCCCGAGGTCGAACTGTAGCCTTTGATAGTAGAACTGAGACCCTATTCTAACATAATCGTAATAGCATTTTGTAAAATCTATTTTGGGTGACTAAACTACAATCTACTCACTTTTAGATAGTTACGACCTACTCTACATACACGTGACCACGGCGTGTATTGTTCTATGATCAATGTTCACGCACCAACACCCTCCGACAATGCCTGTGAATTTAGCCGAGAGATTTCTACGAAGTACATTATGCATCTATCATGACATTGACAGGAATTTCCAAAAATCTAATAGAATATAAAATATTAGAGCGTCGGGCTCGTTGGTATGGACTGTTGCTTTCCGATCTGGAGGGTACAGGTTCAAATCCGATCCCTATTCCAATCCCTTTTCGAATGTTCGAAATTAAATGTACGTTTATCCAACGCTCTTACAGTAAAAGAAGGCACCGTGAGGAAACCTGCGCACGTCTACGAAGAGCTTAAAAGGTTGTGCGTGAAGTCAGCCATTCCACATTGGGCCCGAGGGACGACTAAGGCCTTATCACCCTATACGGGTAAGCTCGTGCCCCCGTGGATGTATAATGAGCTGATGGTGATGATATAAAATATCCAATCACCATGTTTAATCGATAAAAATAAAGTGTATGGATATACTGCTGGACATAGGTCTCGGGTCTCCCCCATTTTCTGCCAGATATCCCTGTCCTCCGCTTTTCTCAAGCCGTCCGTCCATCTAACCGGAGTGTGTCTTTTACTTGCCGAGCTACGTCCTCACTCCAGAACTCATTATCAAGTCAATCTTGAGTTTGTTTATGTTACCAAGTGTACAGGACGTTCAGGACGCTCACCTCATGGTGATACGCCTGACCATGACAGAGCGGCATTGAAGGAGACCAACAACTGATAAACAGTTAATATTCTCCATCAATGTAGCATTGCGCCCTTCACCCGAGACACAGGTGTTAGGTCTCTTATACTAGGTAATTTCAGTACCTTAGTATCTTGAGTAGTTGAAAACGGCTAAATATAGTCTTCTCAAAGCTCTTTATGTCGCAAACCGAATTTAAACATGATGTTATATGTTCAAAGATAAGCAGCACCATTTCCGTGAACTGTTAATAACCGGGCTTAAAATATTTTAAGGACCTACAGCTAAATAGATTCTCTCTTCTCTCTCTCTTCAACCTATCGCAGTCCACTGCTGGACATAGGTCTCCCCCATTTTGCCCCAGATATCCCTGTCCTCCGCTTTTCTCATCCAGCTCCCACCAGCGACCTTCCGCAAGTCGTCGGTCCATCGGGCCGGAGGGCGTCCTACGCTACGCTTGCCAAGACGCGGTCTCCACTTCAGAACTTGTCTGCTCCAACGGCCATCGGTTCTACGACATACGTGACCAGCCCACTGCCACTTTAACTTGCTGATCCGGCGGGCTTTGTCGGTAACTTTAGTTCTCTTGCGGATTAAATCATTTCTGATCTTATCCCCAAGAGAGACTCCAAGCATAGCTCGCTCCATTGCGCGTTGAGTGACTTTGAACTTGTGAACCAATCCCGCAGTCAGTGTCCATATCTCAGCTGCGTATGTTAGCACGGGTAGGACGCATATATATTATTAATATATTATTGAATTATCGTTAATTATTCAAGGTTTCACAAATAGAATTCGTTGTGTTTGAATTCATTGTTTACATTCGAATTATAGAAAAGCTTCAGAATAATACTTTTTAATTCTGCAAACAATTGAAGATGTTATAGAAGTAATTTTCATTTCGTCTATGATTGCTTTTCCTTTACGCGAGTCAAAAGCAACTATTATTAAAAGTTATTGTTTTATTTAGAATTGGGATTTCTTAAAGTCTATATTTTCAGTACTTTATGAGTGACAGACAAGTATTTTTCGGTTGAGTCGAATAAAACAAGTTATTTTTGGTTTTAATTACTGTCATAATTGCCTAGACTCTTAGACTACGCAACCTTAGACTCCTTAGTCTAGACGTAATAGCACGAACGTTACGCACGTTATTATATTCAAAATTCCTTATACCTAGATAAGATCATAATTATGTAACTATAGATATTCGAACAAGTTGTGTAAATGTCTAGTACCTATCGTTACAATACGCCTTTTACTATGTATTCCCCTTTGGGACGCATTTAGTAAACATTACCCATGAATTATAGTTAAAAGCTAATTACACAAATAGGACTATGACTTGAGAACAAAATGTGGTTATACAACATTATGTCTTAATAATCTTATTCATGATTTTAATTATTTTTATGAAAGCTATGGGCGTTTAACCCTTTGACCGGCAATGACGCCTTCAGGCGCCAGACACAATAGATTTTTTATAGCGTCTGGATTCCCGGCGCTCAATGGGTTAAATACAAAAATACAGACGGATTGTCATTATAATAAAATGTGTCCTAAATGACAGCTGTTGTGTACGTCATTTTGTCAAAATATTTTCCAGATATTTTTGGAATTCCACAACCCATTTGGGGTTGCGGTTGAGAAGTCAGCTGCGACACTAAGGGTTCCGGGTTCGATCCCCGAGCAGTACAAACATTTGTGTGCATGAACATGTCTGTTTATAATAGTCTGAGTATTTTCTATGTGTAATATGTATGTATTTACAAAAAAAATGTATATAAATGTTAGATAATTTGTTACTAAAGGAGGTTATTATTGTTAATTGTTATGATTGTTTATTACTAATTTGAATATACATTGTTATTATATTAATAATTTGATTGTTGAACTATGGCTGTATGATAATTAACCCCTTGCGTATGTTTTAAAGAAATAAAAAATGGCGCGAATAAGTTTGTTTTACCGCCAACACAAAATGTTAATATTATATTGAATATAAGTTTGTGCCGGTGGGTTCTTTTTCTTGCTAATAAACAAGATTTATCTAGTATTCCACAAGTTTTATTGCAATTGCATCTTTAAAAACCCATAAAAACTATTATCAGAAGTGGGATTACAAAAAAAAATACTTTCGTAATGGGGCGAAAGCGATCAAAACTTTCACGCTATAGTCATAAACGCAAACAAGATTATTCGTCAGGCGATTCGTTTAGTACGGGATGTTCTTCGTGTTCTCGTTCAAGGAGTCGTAGCCAGTCAAAACGGCGGTCTCGGAGTTCAGCACAGCGAAAACGTTATACACCGGAGTTGACGACTATGAAATCTGCGACCGGACGAGGATGTACGAGTAGCGGTGGAAGAGGTACAGATCCAACGAGATATTCAGCGACCGGACGTGATGACACTGGTTACTCAGCAGCGACCGTGGAAGGCTCCTCGAACGTTTTTGGACCAGTTCGTCCACCTGTAGATGAGGATACAGCTTTTCAACGACGACCCGAAGGACAATTTCACAAAACGCCTTCAGTGGACCCATCACAGCTGCCGCGCCAAAGGGTATCGTGTGAGTACAATAACGATGCTAGTAATGTAAATAGTAATACATTAATCAATTTAAATGATATCTCAAAATTGTTACAAGCTTTTGTTAGACCCAACATGCCGTTATCTATTAATTCTAATACAAATATGATCCCAGATTTTGATCCGTCAATTAAAAGTCACAGAATCGATTTATGGATTGCGAAAGTGAATGAATGCGCAAAAATATATCATTGGGACGAAACACAGATCATACATTTTGCACTTCCTAAACTTGTTGGTAATGCTAAAAAATGGTATCAAGGTCAGACATCTATTTTACATACTTGGCGAGAGTGGCAAAATCTTTTACGTAAAGCTTTTCCTACTGAGACTAATTTTGGGGTTCTTTTGACGGATATGCTGACGCTCAGGCTTAAGTTTGATGACTGTTTAGATGCATATTATTATGACAAGATAACTCTTCTAAATGCATGTGAGATTTCCGGTAAAAAGGCAGTAGATTGTTTAATTTTAGGAATAGATGATCGTACTGTCCGGGCAGGCGCATCGTCAGCACGTTTTACTGACCCTGAGGATTTGTATAGGTATTTAAAGGATGTCTGCAAAGAACAAAAAGACATTTCTAAATCCGCTATTGTCGATAAACACAGACAACCAAATACCCTTACCTGTAATATATGTAATGAATATGGTCATAGAGAAGCTCAGTGCCATATGGCTAATTCTGTAATCACTAAAAGTACGCCTTTCTTAGGGTGCTTTAATTGCAAAGATATGGGACACAGAGTCCAACATTGTCCTAAACCAATCTTAAAATGTGAGGAATGTAAAAGGTTTGGTCACAAAAGTAGTGAATGCTTCATAAAAAAAAGGATTTAAATAAAGACGGAGATAAACGCGTTTTGCTTATAGATAGTTATACTCCAAGTATTTAAAAAAACATAATTAACAAGCTTTCATTAACGACACGCATAATATCAATTTTTTTGTTGATTTAGGTAGTGATTGTACACTCAATAGATTACAGCTGACTGTAAATACAGAAAATTTATCTAAAATTCATATTGTAGCCAATGTTTGTATATTATTGTTAGGAAAGACTACATTTAAGATTCAAATTGATTTTTTGAAGCTAATATTGATGCCTTTGTCTTTAATAACGACCACTCACAAGGTATATATATCAACAATGGAAAACGTAAGATATTAATCCTTAATATTAACGTCAGTCAACCACTTTATTTTTTCAAGGATACGATGATTACTCGTGCATATCTTGCGCGTATTGACAACACCCCAATAGTTTCAACAGACACGAATGATTTACAGTGTCTTAAAACCAAGGTACTTATGCACATTGATAGGAATGACATTCATATAAAAAAATCTAACAGATGCTCAGAAAGATAGGATTTATAATTTGATTGGTAAGTATAGGGATTGTTTTGCAATTAATCTGACTGAAATAGGGCGAACAAACCTTAGCGAGTTAGAGATAAAATTAACCGACAATACACCAGTTTTATACCTTTCCACACCATATATGCCGATCATTTGGGGCCGTTCGTAAAGAGCTGTCATATCAGGTAATCAATATTTTTGCTGGTTGTAGATGGGTTTACCAAGTTTTGTTTCTACTAACTAAATCTAATCTATTCTTTGTCTGAAATCTAGTGTGGCTTGAATAATACCCTTAATAAAGGGATAGGAAAATCACCTGTTAAGGCGTCCACGTAATCAAGGGGATGGAATGTTAGGTTAGGCATTCGTCGAAACTAGGCAAAATGATAAAGATCCTAAAACTACATGAAATCAGGCCTCAGTATATTCCGTTGGGGACTTAGTAAAAATATATATAAAAAAAACTTACCTTCTTATGATAGCAAGAGCAAAAATTTATTACCAAAATTTACAGGAAATTTTAGAATAACTAGGATTTTCCTCAATGATCGATATGAAGTATTGAGATTCCAGGGTCAAATATTTCTAGAGGAAATACTCGAATATTTGGTCAGTAGACCGTATCCAACCATGCATTACGATTGCAAACCATGATAGTGACACATCGGAAGACGAAATAAATAAGGGTAACAAAATATTGATAAGATAGTTTGTTTATAATAAATAGATACACTCACCAATTATTTTTACATGAATTACACATGCAATGAATAAGATTCATCACACTTATCTGATAGAGTAAGAAATCTTTAATTTTATGTGTATAACTTCAAAATATTGAATACTAAAAATAAGGGTAGGGTGTTCATGTGTATATATAGTATTGAGTTATCTGGAAGGTTGATACGACTGCAGAGTCATATAGTTTGATTATTGGCTGGCTTTGCGGTGAGGGATCAAATGCAGATATTGATGTAGACTGGAAGACGAAGATGACTCTGATTGAGTGAAGGCTTCGTTGCAGTCATGAGATGTATATTTGATTGTAATGATAAGTAAACATTTTCGACTGGAAGACGAAGATGACTCTGATTGAGTGAAGGCTTCGTTGCAGTCATGAGATGTATATTTGATTGTAATGATAAGTAAACATTTTCGACTGGAAGACGAAGATGACTCTGATTGAGTGAAGGCTTCGTTGCAGTCATGAGATGTATATTTGATTGTAATAAAAGTAAACATTTTCGACTGGAAGACAGAGATGACTCCCATTGAGTGAAGGCTTCGTTGCAGTCTCAGTATGCTTTAAGTATAGTAATAGTCAAACCTGTGAACTGGAAGATGAAAATGTCCCTAATGTGTTGGTAGATATTTATTTAATTAATGATTCCTTTATTAATTTAAGTTTGAGGACAAACTTATGTGGTCAGAATGGCCGAATGTTAGATAATTTGTTACTAAAGGAGGTTATTATTGTTAATTGTTATGATTGTTTATTACTAATTTGAATATACATTGTTATTATATTAATAATTTGATTGTTGAACTATGGCTGTATGATAATTAACCCTTGCGTATGTTTTAAAGAAATAAAAAATGGCGCGAATAAGTTTGTTTTACCGCCAACACAAAATGTTAATATTATATTGAATATAAGTTTGTGCCGGTGGGTTCTTTTCTTGCTTATAAACAAGATTTATCTAGTATTCCACAAGTTTTATTGCAATTGCATCTTTAAAAACCCCTAAAAACTATTATAAATATGTTTATCCGTTGTTTAGACCCATAATACAGGCTTCACGCTTAACTTGGGACTAGAAAGCGCTGTGTAACCGTCAGTGGATACTTATTTATTAAATTGCAAAGTTTAAACTAGAAATAGGTAATCTAATTGTTGGTGATGAATGTTTGGACCAGTAATACACTGTCAGGAGCTGCAAAAGTTAGAATAACAAACTAAATCTAAATTTCGGTTCCCATTTCCAGTTTCAGTAGAAACTCGTCACCTATACGTAGTAAACAGTACGTTACAATGTCACAGAAACAATATGCGCCCAAATGGAATTCCGTAGCTCTGCGACAGCTCTAACAATGTCTACCTAACTCACCTATTTGGTTCAAGAGACAAATCAAACGGAACGGAAACTGGCCAATGTCTAACCTATACGGTTTGGTATAACCTTTTGAAGCCTTTTACTTTGTTTATAAACAAACTGGTATTTGGAACTGTTTCACATGGTTTATGTCAAAAATTAGATTATGCCAATCCGAAATTATGTGGTTTTGGCACTTACCTAGAAAGAAAAATCTATGTGATGAAAATAAATGTTATATGTCTCGTTAGTGTCAACGAACCTGTTTACTCTAACAAGATCAAGACAAATCAGTCTTATAAAATAATCAAAAATATTATCAAGTTTGGTCGATTTACTGATTTTAACAACACAGTATTATTTATAATCTGAAATATTTCCTTAACAACATATTTTTTAGTTTAATAATAATAATAATAACACACACCTACACCTCTCGACACCCCTAGCCGCCTGCGCCGGTGTTGCGTCCCAGGCATTACGCCGCATAGTGGATGCCCATCTAGCGGGTAGCAAGTCACCGTCTGCCTTAATTTTCAAGATTGAGACATTTGATTTGGCAGGCGCCCCGCTGTCTCAATCAATAGCCCAGAAATCAGACCAGCAATTACCCCATCCATAGCCCTTATTTTTTTTTCTTTCAATATTTTCAATAGTCCTGGCATCAAGCGGGTGCTCGCTCTGTGTGTACTCCCATAGTGCAGGCAGAGCGAGCGGCCGCTCGGTGTACATATCACAACTCATTATTTTGTCTCACAAAGCCTTTACGTGTTGGACCTGTGTCCCCACGCAAGCTTCAAAGGACCGGTCTCCGAACCGTGAACTCCTAACAGAGACTACAAATAATAATAATACATTTATTTTCAATCAACATGGATCACAAATTGAAAAATTACATACAATCTAAATGAAAAGAATCAATTGAAAAATGTCAAATAATAATAATAATACAGATTCTATTACATTTACAATCTAGATTTCTTAGAATAATTAAATTTATGGAATACCGGGACATGTCAACCTTTTAAAATAGGAAAATTAAAAATAAAAATCAATTAATAATCATAAAAAGTTACGTAACCTGTTTAAAAAGTGTTAACATTGATTGTTAAAATAAAAACATATTTTGTGACTAAAATGTGTTATAGTTTTGACAGATTATTTTGGACGCAACTCTCAACATTTATATTATTTATTTTTATGGGGCTTTATATCTGTGTTTTATTAAATAAAAAAATATGTTCGTGTACACCAAAAAGAGCCTTCAACGCCCCACTGCGGGACTATAAGATGATTGGGTCAAAGCTGTGAACCTAATGTAATCTACATTAGTTCACAGCTTTGACCAATCAAAGATAAATGTTAACGACTATCATCCTTAAGTTGTAGCTAGGACCAATGTGCACATCGAAGTACGGAGGGAGTTGATATAACATTTTTAGATCCCCATTCGTCCGAATGATTGCTATTTCTGCGTATCGAATTCAAATAATTCTCTTTCTTAACTTAAACATAGTTCACTATATTTCAATTTTACAAAAGCAAACATCTATATTTCCCGTCATAATACATTCTTTGTTCTTGGCGGTATTCTGCATTAAAAATCTCGAATACCTTTATGGCCGTATTTTAGTCAGAGGATTTCGCAGCGGAAAATAAAAAACTGTATTTGTTTCAAAGCTTTCAGTACTATAAATGTTTCGAAAGGCAAAAATGAAGAGTCTTCAAATGCAACTAAAATAAAGCCTCGCAGCTTATATTTAAGTTAAGATACCATACATATTTGCTTATATTGAGGTTGTATGGCGCTGTGTAAATATCTAAAGACATGTTTATATCTAACAAAATTAATAAAACTACAAAGGGGAAAATTTTTGATTGAGGCAAATCAGTACAAAATGCACCCATCTATCTCAATTGTGTCAAAAGCCTAATTATCTGCCTACATGGCTCCAGATTTCTAGCTCTTTCTGTATGGACACCGAAAAATTGTATCATTAAAATTCATAACGTCATATCAGAAGCCAAACATCTGTTCGGGGAACATCAGCGAATGGCCTCACGCGAGTTTTAATTGGGCCGTTTAACGTTGATCGCGGTTTGGCAAAGAATATACAAAAACAGAGTGTACATTACCAACTAATATAACAAAGGGAAGAAAAGAGATAAACTATAATATGTTCTTACAACTCCATACACACCAAAACATATAATCATTATGAACATACACGTCCCACTGCAGAGCACTGGGGGGTTACCGCTTTGGTTAAAACGGTATTACTATGATGATACGTCAGCATTTCTAATCCAGACAAGATAATATTATTGTTAGAATAGACTAAGCCTTCGCAAATGTAAAAAGGTCATGTTACTGCTCGCTGCACCAGGTCACCAATATTGCCTCTATGTCCAACCCATCGCAAAACTCTAGGCGCCAACTCGCAAAAAATATGCTTCCGATATAAACGAAAATGTTTTCTGATTTTTGAAACGTTTGCAGTATGTATAGGGCAACCCTTCTGTTTTTATCTATGAGCGGAGTGGTAGGCTCTAATTCCCAAAATGCTTTCAAGAAGAATGGACCGAGTCTCTGTATAGATATATATCGACTGTTATGAAGCGACGATGCTCTTTCGCTTACTGAAATATTGCTTAACCTCTTTAGAATTTAGCCACGAACTGGCTTTTAAGAGCCGAGCAAAGAATGTGTTGAACTTTACAAAGAAATATAATATTTTTAGCCATTTCCTCGGAGAACTAAGACCATGAACTAAATTGATCGTTTAAGTTGTGCCATAATATTTTATTAGCATCAAAAGGAAGAATATTCGCTGGCCCAGTGGACCGACGACTTGAGAATGGTTACTGGTATAGGCTAGATGAGGAAAGCGGAGGATTGGGATATCTAGTGAAAAATTGGAGAAACCTATGTGTCTAGAAAACGGGCAGCAAAAGGTTTACAGAAAGACCTTAAGGATGCACGTTGCATTTGTAATAACATTCACAGCGATGATGGAATGGTTAAAGTATATTTTTTACTCTATTCAACCTATCGCAGTCCACTGCTGCTGGATATAGGTCTCCCCCATTTTGCGCCAGATATCCCGGTCCTCCGCTTTTCTCATCCAGCCTCCACCAGCGACCTTTCGCAAGTCGTCGGTCCATCGTGCCGGAGGGCGTCCTACGCTACGCTTACCGTTTTTTTTACTGTTTCAAAACTATGTAACAACATAGACTGATTGATTAATTGATTGAATCGTAAAGTAATATCTGAACGCGCTAATCTCATTGGCACTCAATTATTATGTTCAATTTCATTAAGATGGCATTGAGTTAGTTTATTACGATTAATTGATTCTTTCAGTTAAAAAAATAAACAAACACACCAAAATTCAATCTTTGTAACCTCACTTGAATGGATTGAAATTGGTGACTGTAATTCTATTTAGAAATAATAAATTAGTGGTTTGTCGTCTGGAACAATTTCAGTAGAGTTATTTTCTTGTATTATAGTTTAGAGGTGACCGTATATATAGCTTTGTCTACGAGGTTAAGCTAATGTCACCTTTTTAAAAATAAAACCAATGAGCAAACATCTCCCTGGTAGTCATTAGCAAATGTCGCCTATGATACAATGAATGATGAAATGATGCCTAAGAATCGTGAACAATGGACATCACAGTTGCTATCTTTTGACCTAAAGATAGTCCGAGTCTCCACCTTTAGCAAGGAAAACATATGGCGGGAGAATACATGAGATTGTTTTCATAAAAAAGAACCTATTTCTCCATCAGCTTATAACTTCCGACTGCAGAAACAGGCCTTACCATACAGCATGAATATGGAGAGTTTGGGCCGTTACCCACCATGCTGGCCAACTACAGATTGGTAGGTTTTAACTGCCTATGTGGTCTAGTGTGTTCAGTGTTGGTTGAGATCGTTACTTACAGGATGCAATGCTGCAGAAATACTGTAAACGTTGTCGCCGCGCCGCGCGGCTGTTCAGTACGCCAAAACGCTACGTCCCCTAATTGAGAATATCCGTTTAAATCATGTACTCTTAAGGGTTTTTTGTTGATTTAATATAGATCTATATTAAATCTACAATATTTAACGTGATGATGATTATGTCGTAAAAAGTAAATGACAAAATATGTTATTGTGGGATATCTAAAAGAGATAGCGGACATACATATCGCGGAGTTTTCTGTAGACCTTTTCAATGTGTACAATATTTGTACATTGTTTTGATAGATCTCGTAGGGTTCAGCCTGCGTTTGCAATGTAATCGGAAAAAAATAAATAACTATTTACGACATCACATTAGGGTGGGGGCTGGATGAGAAAAGCGGGGAACCGGGGTATCTGGCGCAAAATGGGGGAGACCTATGTCCTGCAGTGGACTGCGATACGTTAAAGAGAGATTGGAAACCCTATACATTTACGCATATATAGGGATATAGGGACAGAGAAAGCGACTTTGTTTTATACCATGTAGTAATTAAAATCTTCCAAATCTAACTACAATCTATCAATATACAAACCATTTGCTTTCAAAGTTATCGCGACCGGTAACCTTTCAAGCGCGAATAGTTCACAGATCTTGCGAACTTCACTAGCTTATTAAACTTTAAATATTCCAGGTCAAACACAGCGCACAAAGGGGAAACTTGGATAATGGAAATTGACATAAAGCGCCGATATCGCACGTTTGTTGAATTCTGAAAGCCACGCATATGTTATTGATACGAGTAAATATGCAAACATAAATGTAGTATGTTATCATAAAAAAATGTTACAAAGTGTACTTGACGGTCAGGATGCTCAGCTGATTGTAAGTGATACGCCTGACCATGACAGAGCTGCCTTGATTGAGTGAGACCAACAACTAATAAACAATTATTATTCTCCACCTGTACCCGACACCTAAGACAACAGATGTTAGGTTAGGTTCGGATATGTCGTAGTTATTAAGCAGACGCAGCGGCAAGGCTTTGCCCTCGGCAGTTGTCAATGGTTACCGCTTTCCATCAAATGGGCCGCCTGCTCGTTTACCTACATAAGCGATTAATAAAAACCTAAACATATTAAGTATGGCTTATGCCACGATCATTCCATCACACAACGTTAACAATACAGGCTTACATGTAGAAGCAATGTCGTAAATGTGAATTCTCAACGAATTGTTATTGTGATAGCTATCACTAAGCTTATTGCATGATAATATAAAGACTTATTGGACGGATACAATTTCAATTTAAAATGTCAAAGGAGACGGTAACCTGATTTTTAAAAAGCATTCGATGTTTTATTTCCAATAGTTAGGAATTTAAAATTAAAGAATTACTACACTAAATCAGAATCCGTTATGACTAATCTTATAGTGGTTGATCAATTGGACAATTGTGCTGGTGATTTAAAAGTGCATGAACCGTATTTTGCAACGCTAATAATAATGGATAATTTTATTTTGATAATAAGAACTTTCTTGGCAAGCGTAGCGTAGGACGCCCTCCGGCCCGATGGACCGACGACTTGCGAAAGGTCGCTGGTGGAAGCTGGATGAGAAAGGCGGAGGACCGGGATGTCTGGCGCAAAATGGGGGAGACCTATGTCCAGCAGTGGACTGCAATAGGTTGAAGAGAGAATAAGAACTTTATTAAGGATCAAGGTTATTGTAATCTTTTCATCGCAGTTTATAAATAAAGATGATAATTGACTGATTCAAAATAAATCACCATTAGTATACCTTATTAGACACATAGGGACAAAACTTATGCAACACCAGCAAAACTAATTTATTTTGTTTGGTTCAAGATACTATCTTAAAAAAGAGTTACTATCAGAAAAGCTAGCTGATATATTAATTATTATAATAAAAATTAAACTTTGGAATATTAAGAACTTACAAATACATGAGTTATTTAGAAAAAAAGGTTTAGACGGGTTTTATATCCCATGGACAGTAATTTCCCAATACTTGTGTTTTTTTCTATTTCCTCCTAAAATTGTACCAACACTAAGGAAACATCGTACATATTGTATATAATAACTCTGTATGAGTGCAAGGTGTATGGGCACCTACCCCGTGAGATTTCCCCGGGGCCCTCGCTCGATCTTCGAGAACACTATGGAAACTCGAGCGAGATATACGACATGTTTACGAGTGCCTTGAATTCACTCTGATTCACATGTCACGGCTTATTTATGATTTTGGCTGTTTATTTGACAACCCAAGTAGGTTCAACACCAGGGCAGTACAAATTTGTGTGCAATAACATGTCTGTTTGTATTGGTCTGGGTGTTCTTATTTGTATCCATGATCCATGTCTGGAGCAGAATGAGGGAGACGTATATCCTTCAGTAGATTGTGATAGGGTGCAAAGAGAGAATCTCCACCCAACTTCTCGAAGTGGTCGATCTACTAGACCCAACGCTAATACACTCACCACTCCTAAATTGTCTCCTCTTACAGCCATGAAAAAACATTGATTCTTATTATATTATACAGCAACCAATAACAATTGTTTACTTATAATGACATATCCATATTATATCGAATGATTGATGGGAAAAAGCAAACGATAACTCATGAATAGACCACGTTGTTCATTTCACACACTGATTAAATATTTAATTACGCGCAGGCATCCATGCGATGTTTCTGTTCCATGTTAAAAAATTACTTAATCCATAAATAATAAAAGTGTATACGTATATACCATAGACTTTTATACATAATTTACCGTTGATTGAAAATCCCTAACGCCTACGATGCCTACCATAAAGATAATAATTACGTTTTTATAAAATTACTGATGATGGTAAAAAATGATGTCATCAGCGTACATCAGTCCCTGTAACAAGTTCCGCTTGTAATTGCTATGTTCTAGACCAAAGAGTAAACTAAAAAGTTATTTAACCCATAGAGTAGTTTTTACAATAGTTGAAGTAGGTACCTATTCGCCGATACGTGGGTGTGCACATCATAAAAAAACTCATTAGTTCCTAGCGCCAATGTAATGGCAAATGCCAAAAGAAGTGGTAACGTTAAAATTTATTTTTTAAATTAAATTACGAACTATAATAATAACGTAGAAGACTATTAGTATGCTTATTTCAACCTTTTTTAATTTAACTGTTCTTACTGAGAAACGGATTAGCAGAAAACGCAAACCATATTTGCAACCATTGCAGCTGCAGTTTAAACATTTCGTGCGTTTTTCGCTGTAGATACTTTGTCCATAGCTTTGTCCTTTATAATTATTTGTACCTAACTACATTCCGTTTGCTTACTTACTTAGTGTTTATTAACAAAATATAACGCTTCACAGTTTTGGTTGTTATTCAATATTATCCTTTTTGTTGCCACTTTTTCAACACATAACCTCGTTATCTACTACGAGTACAATCTTATTAAATTAATATTAGCGTAACCGGTACCAACGGCTTGTCGTGCCTTCTGTTTTATTTTAAGTTCGTATTAGGTATCCTTTTATCTTAGGATGTTAGAAAGTAAGACCCACCAATTCAGATTGGAGCCACGTGGTAAGTTACGGCGCTTACTTTTGTATCTTAATTGAGTATGCTGACATTACCTGTTTGATAAGGCCTCGAATACCCTTAAGAACAAAAATCATTACAGAGATACGTGTTTAACAAGCAAGGGTTCCCAGTCTGCCCTATTTTTTTGTGCTCAGTGGACTTTTTTCATTCCTCGATATCAAGTAAGAACATCTAATTTAACTCATTTGTATTCACCCTGGTGTCCTGGCCCGGACGCTTTATAAACTAGGACAAATCATCGGATAAAGATTAGCAATGTCTGGGGACACAGAGTTGTAAACGAGTTTGTTGCCCACCGAGACTTGAACGTGGACCGTATTTATTGCGTAATAGGGTTTCAAATGGGCTGAGTCACAACAGGGTTGTCATAGCTTTATCTCGTATCGATTGGCAGGTATAGTTTTTAATAGTTGATGAGGTACTAAAAGCTTGTCTGCGTGTATGATTTTATATGGCAAGGCAAAACTTACAGATACATAAACAATGATTGGAGAGACAGCTATGGATTTTAGATCTTTATAATAACGTCAACTAAATATATAGGAAGTATTATAACGGCAGATAAGAATATAGTAGTATCTTCATCAACTCCTCAAGCAAATGTAGAAGCGGAACTCTTTGGGATAAAATATTCAGCAGAGAACGGGTAGCTTTTATTCTATATTGGGGCAACCCACTTGTGTTGGTTGATTAGATGAGACGTCGGCTACTACACCAAGGGTTCAAGCTTCAATCCTCGGGCAGTACAAACATTGTGAGCATGAACATGTCTGTTTGTACCCGTAACAAGCTTCACGCTTAACTTTGAGCTAGATGGATGTGGATGGAGCGTTGTATGAATGCCAGTGGATATTTTGTTATTACAACTGACCTTCATATGTATTGACTAGCTTTTTTCTCGCGGCTTTGCTCACGGTAAGAAGAATTTTCTTTCGTCCCTATACCTATGTCATATTAGCTTTATGCATGCAAAGTCTCAGCCCGATCAGTTTAAAATTAAAAGAATTATACACAAATTTCATCCGCTATTTTATCCTGAGTAGAATTAATCAAAATCCTTCTAAACAGATGCCTATGTCATAATATGTACTACATGCCAAGTTTCAGCCCGATCCATCCAGTGATTTGGACTGTGTGTTGATAGATAATTATGTCACTCAGTCATCTTTGAGTTGTATATATTTAAATTTCTTGTCCAACCTTGCTTCATCACCTTCCGAAATGTGAAGGTGATGAACTAAGGTGGTCCCAAGTCCAGCAGTGAACTGTCGTGGGCTGTAGGATTGAAAAAGTAAAGTGACTAATAATGACACAAATTATGACTTGTTCGACAATTTTACATTGTTTTCGAACAAGCCACCAAATTTGTCTTAAATAGTTTACTTTGCGTGAAATTAAGTGACTTGTCATGCAGGAAAAGAAAAACCGTAAGGAAAATAACTCTGGAGGTCGAGAATACCATTATTAGCAATTGTTATGTGGAACTTCATATCACGAAAAAAATGAAACGCTGAAAGAAGAAGAGAAACCAGCGAAGAAACGCATCTGACAAAAATAGGGCACAGCTTTGTCCAGCTTAGCTAAAAGCTTACAATGGAAACTGGTTATGCCTTTCCAGGACTAAGTTGCCTTTTTAATCCTTGAGCATTTTAATGAGAATCACATAAATAATACATAATAATTTTGTTAATTATATTAACATCCAACTACATGACTAGTTGTCCAACTGAAAAAAATGATGGCATTATATAATATTATTTTTATATTATTGCCAGCCCTATGCAGAGATGATATACGCGGGACCCTTCCTTAATTGTTTTATGCTCAGACCCTTGTCCTCGAGAGAGTACTAGCCACTGGAAAAGCCTCCTTTTATTCCTACATCTACGTGAGCAATTGGGCGTGTGTTTCTTTGATTTGTTTAGGGATTTTGGATTTACTAAAAAGTACTAAACGCTTAACAGAATATTCCTATTGAAAGTAAATACCACTTTTTGTACTAGGTGCCTTTAATTAATGTTATCTGAACAATATTTCAGTGTATGTAACAAAAGATCCCATCTAGACCAAAATTAAGCAAGAAGCTTATACCATGGCTACGTAACAACGGATTAACTTATTAAGTATACTTTTTTGTAATGTATATTGTGTATGGAAAACATCTAAAATTATTCAATAAATAAATAAAAAATCGTTTATTTTCCACCAAAACAATGCATGTCACACATTATAAATTTTAAAATAGGAGCTTTTATAAAAAACATAAAAGAAAAAAAACACGCACCCACAAAGTAAAGATTGCAGAAGCAGCAAAGAAAGGTTAGTATAATGATGGAATAGAAGTCAATCACGTAATATTTAGTAAAACTGGACCCTAAACTATGATATTCCTATATTTCGGGACTCCAGGTTCCTCACCCGAACCATATACCGTAAGTTTGTTAAAGGTACTAAAATGGGATTGTGTCAATGAACATGTTTGCATGTTCATACACACAAATGTTTATTCTGCGGGGTCGATCCCGGAACCTTTAGAGTATAAACCAATGATATTCTGTATATAATAAGTTACATACGCCATCCGTGTCCCATAAACGAACCGCGAAAGAGGATACAGTTTGTACGCTTTTGTTAAGGGAAATATACGCTCATTCTAAATATGTGTATGTGTACTACCGCTGCATTCGGAACACTTTTTTCGATTAAGCATATCACGAATCTATACTTGTACACCATTGGTATAACTAACTGACTTCTAAACAATTACAGTATTCCTATGGGTCGTATTATATTTTATAATAACAAATAATGGGATCATTTCAACCATTAGTTATACATACCGCGGCCTCAGAGAACGAGGGCGTGAAACAACGCTTCGTATTGTGAATAGTATAGATATCCGAATACAACTATCAGTGGTGAATAGCCTCTTGAGTCAGGTTAAGGCCGAAAGCCTTTCGAACTGTTTATTTTCCTTTTCATTCATCCTTTAGAAATGTCGACAACTCTTGTCGCTCCTGCAGAGCTAAAAGTGACGGACACTTTTGAAAGACAGTTTATATCTCTTTCGAAGTTAAAAGTGTATTGAGCATCGGTTGATTATTTGGTTGATGTTGCCTTCCGATCTGGAGGGTTCAGGTTCAAATCTCGCTACATGCCAATGAATTTATATTTTAATTATTTTTTATACTAGATGGTAGACTCGATACTCAGTCCTCTAGGTAGGTACCACCACAGTACCAGATATCATCCCGTGAAAAAGGAGTGCTATGCACTTTTGTGTTTCGGGATGAGGGCACTAGTGAAATTACCGGGTATAGGAGACCTAACATCTGTTGTCTCGGGTGACGGGCGCAGTGCGGCATTACGGAGAATAATAACTGTCTATCAGTTGTTAGTCTCCTTTAATGCCACTCTGTCATGGTCTGGCGTATCATACTAATCAAGTGAACGTCCATACCGTACTGTACACTTATAACATAAAAATAAAATTGAAATTATTTGTACGTGTATCCGACGCTCTTACGGTGAAGGAATACATCGTGGGGAAACCTGCGCACGCCTGCGAAGAGATTTAAAGGTTGCGTGAAGTCGGCCAATCCGCACTTGTCAGGCCTAATCAGCCTTTGCCGGTAGGCTTGTGCCCATCGGTGGGGACGTAGAATGAGCTGATAATGATAACAGGTTATTTTTTATTTGACAATTATATCTAAATGTTTTGTTCAGTTATATTGAGCGAGCGGAAACTGTTCTAGGTTATCTTCCTGTCATCCTGTAAAAGGTTGATCTTCAGTTAACACGGGGTTAACCCGTGTTAACTGAAGATCAACCTTTTTAATGAATTATTATGTTTAAAACAACACCACGGGGTTAACCGTGTTAACTGAAGATCAACCTTTTTAATGAATTATTATGTTTAAAACAACACAGTGAAAGCATTTCATCGCTGCACATATTTACATATCGGAAGCACTCGCGCGACACATTCAATGCTTGTTCAATTAATACCGATATTTTACTGAACAATGTTCGAATAAAAGAATTCCCGCTGGCGTTTTTATTTGTTTCCGACGGTTTGCAATCACAATGGATCGTGTGCATGTGGCTGCGATGGTGGATTGTGTACATCGCAATTGTTAATTGTCATCAGTTTTGTTATGTAAAGGTAAATTGATTACATACTTCAGCATATTTCATTAAATAAATAATTGACTACTGAGATTCACAGAGCGTCATTCATCTCGTAATATGGCTAGCAACCTTAAATTGGGTTAGTTAAAAAAGAATCAAAGTGGCGTTTCATCATCTCTGCCTACCCTTCTGGGACCAAGGCGTGAGCTTTATTTATTTATTTTTAAAAAAGAAGCTAATTGAAAAGAAACATTGAAAAAATAATTAATAGGAACCATTGTATAAACTTGATTCGATCATTTTGATGACCGAAGACAGTTGATATGGTAGTGAAAGTTGAATAGAACCAATTTCAACCACTTAGATAATGAAATTGCAAATATCACACTTATATTATACAAGCGAAAGTTTGCGTGTGTATGTATGTTACTTCTTCATGTTTATACAGCTAAATGGATTTTGATTTAAGTTAACAAGAATGTAGCTAACATATCAGAATAATACTAGGTTCTATATTATTCCCGAATTCCCACAGGTACGGGAACTACTCTGATAAAACCGCGGCTTGTTTCTATTAATATTTTAGTTTTCATAAAATAAATATTAATCTTGAGGTCACACATACAAACTATTGTGTGTCAGTGATATGTGTATGAAATGAATACCATCCGAGTTGCTCCCTCTCATTAGGAACTTCAGTAAATCTCACCGATTCGTTGCGAACATTGGAATACTACGTTATAAGTTATGAAGGAGTTTACAATAACTTTTTAAAACGCTAACGTATTATAAAAAAAACAAAAAAAAAACTTTTTTCAAATTATCTGTTAGCACTTTTGAATCATTTTAATTTTTTATTATATTTTAATGACTCTACCACCGGTTCGGAATCTTCGCGCAGTTCTTTCGGTTCGGAATAAGTAGAGATTTTTAACATGTATTAAAAATTATTAATAATATAAAACATTGAAATTCTGTCAAAGTTTCTACGCTTTAGAAGTCGTGAAAAAACAGCTAGTTCTGATACATTACGTTTCTACACAATTCACGACATTCACAGTTGATCGGTCAATAAATTCTTATTATCAAAATACTTGTTCAGCACCGATTTCCTTCACCCTTAACTGCGTGGTGTTATTTCAATTACTATTTATTCGTAAGTAGAAGTAGGTAGGCGTTAGTCGATTCTTAGCAGTGCCGTGCAGAGAATATGAGTAGGGTACGCAAGTGAATGAGTAGTCGCAAAAACGATAAATAATTTTCATTTTGTGAAATTCAGTGCTGTTGATGTCAGCAGATGCTATAGTTTCAATCTGTAGAGATAAATGGACAAATAAGAGGGACATTTAATATGGTGGCAATTTTGCCGCTATTTGCATATTTAGGTACGCCACTGATTCTCAGGTACGTAAATATCAGCGCCTTTACGACGCATCTTGATACCAGTTAAATCGTCAACTCTTTCATATCAGTATATCACGCGGCATTTGCATGTGAGTATGTGGATATATGGTGTGATGCCTTATTCAATGTACATGTGAAAATTTGAAATTACGTTTACCTGCTCACTCTGTGGTCTGTTGGTTACGTGTTTTGTTATAAACACAACGCTACGACTAGTTTATTTACCTGTTTTAATTTTAATTTAATTTGTTGTGTTAAATATAAATATCTCTCAATACTGCCCTGCGCCTGTTTATCAACACGACAGATGGTGGGACTCAAATTTACAATATATTAATGTACTCTTTGGACTCAGATACCCAGAATGTTTTCTAACCTCAAAATCTGAATAAACATTGGTTTGATTAATTAAGTTTAGATGTGTAGCATAAAGAGTATAATACTATTTCAAAATGAAATTTAATTAGAGCTTGTTCCTTAAGGGAAATGTGCCATTTTATATTCATTCATACGAAAGGACAAATTAATGACTTATGCACAACAGAAACAGATAAATATAAAAAATACCACAAGATTTACTAAGACAAATCTACGGAAACAGTGAAATATATACTTTGCTGCATATTTTATATGAATAAGGCAGCCATCAATTTTATATACGAACACGCGTATAATGAAACTAATTTTGCACAAAATTAGCAGATGATAAAGCGTTTAAGCCGAAAGTTATCAGCTGATAACAATCGTAATTTGCTTTAACTTATCCAAACACACTTTCGAAGTTTAGTCCTTTGGGTGGCAGACCAATTATCTGATCCCAATTAAGTGTTACTAGGTACTTTATAACAAATGCATAGATAACGGATTAACACACCTACAATTTATAATGCATATATGTATATTTTACATCTATGAACAAACGTAAAGACATTACATTTAAATATATTAATATGCTTTTGTTATAGTCCTGGCATTTATGACTAAGTTTTGGAGTCATAATCTTTTTTTTTTCATTTTACTTCTTTGTCCCTCGTAGATGGCCTCTAATACATAAGGCTTGAAATGGTTGAAATTAGAAAAAATAATTATATCGAAATAAGTTACTCTGAGGAAGAATTAAATTATTACTTTAAATATGTTCTAGTATTTTGAAAATGTTATTCGAATGGAAATACCAAGTAAGAGAACGTATACCACGCGGGCAAAGTCACGGAAAAGCTCTCATAGAATAATCATTCAACGTGTCAACGAAGCAATACAAACGATGAAAACACAGATACCAGATTCGATACACAAAACCGGGCCAGCAATTATTTTGTTAGGCTTTCATCCATCAATTCAAGTGTGCAATTTATCAAATATCCTATTTCATGCTGAGGTGCCGTAGTATTACTTCTATAAAACTGGTGTTAAAATTGATTTAAAAAAGCAATTAAATACGAGTCCACTCGCATACGAAAGGTATGATGGTTTTATCTATATAACATAACTATTTTCTTTTCAAATTAAATAAAAAGCTAAGTTGGCTAGCAAGAGATCTTTCAGAAGAAATAAATTGATATTTTACATTGTATTAATAAAATTAAGTGATGTGATAAGAATAATAAGTGTGTCATGCGTCAGGACTCAAAAGAAAACTAAGGAAAACAGTAACTTTGTTGTCAGTTGTCATACTGCTTACGATTACACTGTGACAGAATTTCATGTGTATTTTAGTGTCGTCAAAAGCGTTTGTGTGATTTAGATTTTCTCTATTTTTATTTGCCCTTTGCTGCTCAATAGGGGCATTGATAAATAAATAAGTGTTGTATTTTATTTGTGAATATAAAGGTAGGGTCATACGTAATTTTTGGTTGTAATATTGTTCATGCTTATGGAGATATTAGTTGGTACGAATTTAAAATTTTAAAATCTTTTAATGAAGAATGTATTGTAATGATTATTATAAAGAAGAGTCTCTAGATATATACATGATACTTTAATTATAAAACCGATTTTGTTGGCTTATTACATGCCCGTGAAGTACCTTCTTTGGAATAATTATAACTTTTAGAGCAGTTTTTTATAAAAATATATTAATGTAAAGTTCAACTCAGCTCAGGGCTGTAGGCCAGTGAATATTTATTATTTTATAATGTATAAATAATAAAACGATGAGTAGATCGTTTACTGAAATACAGATAAAGTTTAAAATTAAAAAGAAATTTAAAAAGTTACTCTGAAAACAATATTTAGAGAAGCAAACATAAATGTAGTCTGATATCGTTCCCTTACGTGTTGCTTTTAAAAGATCGTAAAGTCAAATGACCATTCACGTTTTTCCGAACACCACGCTAAAGCTTTTCTCTAATCAGATCTGCAGACGAGGCGACTGTCTGTATGCAAATGTTTGCTGAACCATCGACGCTTTATTTGCCCCATTAACGACTTTCTATCAATGGCCGCTTCCACTGAAAGCCATTTTACTTGAGCGTTTATTTCACTTGTGAACTTAGATAAACTTGTATGGCAAGGTATATATTCTTTTCTTTTATTTTTTAAGCTTTGAGTAAACGGGACGGTCAGCTCGCTCACCTGGTGATAAGACATACGACTTACTATAACAGATGCAGTGTTAAAATGATATCTTTATTCCGTTTAGTATACTCGTTCTTTAGGCCACATCACATTGTAGCTAAAACGTCCACGCCAGACATACAAATATAAGTTTATGCGTACAAATATTTTGACTGCACGGGATGAACAACTCGAACGAACACGAAGTTGTGCATCCCCCATAATCTAGTCATTTGAATGGTAAAATGTGGTATATATGCTATTCTCTATATATGTATATGTATATCTATATAATTCATATCCATATAGGATATGAATTATACATTAACGTTAAAAGTTTTACTTAATTTTAGGATTTACCGCAAGGCAACAGTGTTTTATATATTTTTTACCTAGTAAAGCCTAAGCCATATATTCACCTAAGATATTCACAGTGCAAGATAATTAACGCTCGTTTTAGTTTTTTTTATTTTGTTGCGGTCAAACAGGTATTCTACTTGTAGCTGGGGGGGCCTTAATACGCGGGGACCGTAGCATTTGCTACTCTTACTATATGGCTAATCCGGCCCTGGTTTTTACTTACCACCCGGTGGGTTATCTGCTTGCGACTAACTTTATAAAACTAAATGTAAACAACTCATGATGGATAAGAAACGCTACAAATCCACTTAAAAGAAAACATTCAATCTAAAGATTACAACGGAATCGTACTAGCTTAACATAACATATTCCAGAATAATCTAGAACAATCCGCGTCGAGACAACAGAAAAGTTTTGGTTGAAATGAAAACCGAAAGTGTGATAAACTTGGAGAATTTTGCCGCACATAACCGAGTTTTCAATTTAATTATTAATATTTGTATGTGAAAGTCAGAACTTTGCTTTGAATAATACTATTTTAACTACAAGTACAAGTATATTTGATGTATTCAATTAAAACTAGCTGAAATTAACATCTCCACCGATTTTGTATAACCGTTGCTAAGTTATCTACTTCAGTAAAGGTTTAGAGTTAGACTCCCTTACATTACAGAATTTGTGTGTACTGTCTCTTTGTATTAGTCTGGATGCATGAGTATAATATAATATATATCTTTGAATAATCTCTAAGTTAAAGTTAAGTTTGTTTGTTACGTGCCCTTCAACAATTGAATTGTGACGCGTGTATAGAAAGCGCTGTAAAATTTAATTAATTTTTCTTTTTGAAAAAAATATTTTTTTATAATAACTAAATGATACATTTATATCAATTGATTGATTTTCAAATATTCTCTTTGTTATTATAATATGTTTCACTGAGTAGTTAATGGTGATCTGTTTAAATTGAAAAACGTACAGGTACGATGCAAAATATATAAAGGGCTCATAATATGGATTTTTAAATTTGAATGTTGAATTTGAAATGAACAGTGTTATACTGATAACTATTAGTGCGTGGTTCAATGAGATAAGATAAGGTTGTTATAGTTTAAAATGTAAAATATTTTTCTATTTGTTCAAATTTATGAATGTTTAGAACCTTTTTTTAATAATTCCGGCGTTCTTTCTTTCCTTAACACTAAGCCATCAAACAAAGTAACGAGATAATGGAGCAATAATCTGGATGATTTTATAATTTATTTTATGTTTAGTGCTTCCTAGGGAACTCATCAATCAACAAATTTAGATTTAATTGAACGTATGGCTCCCAAACAATTAACTGTAATATGCGTAATTTGATACGGTATTTCTAAAGTATATATTTTTGCTACCCGTATAAATTAATCATGGTTTATAAATGGGCTGATAACAATAATTCGTGACCGTTTAATGATTGTCAGAGAAACATATAATTTAAATATAATTATTATTGCTTTTCAGTATTGGTACACGGTGATTGATAACTTCAAATACGAGTACGTAAGTACTTATCGAATGTTCGTTGGTAACAAACAATAGGGAGTAATTTCCCGTATACCAAACTTGAACTACGCCAACTTTTAATACTTATTTACGCTTTCATCTAGACCTTTTTTATAGCAAATTAATATCTGACAACTAATGCTGAAAACCAAGTTTTATTTGAAGATTGTAATTAATGTTTCATACACTCATATGTTCTGTTAACAAACTTTTTTTTTAACAAATAAAGAAAGCGATTAACAACACAAAACGTAATGAAAATACATAATAATAAATCCACTGTTATACATAACCACTTACACAACACAAAATATATGAACTTTAAAAACTCGCGGTGTCGCGTCGTAGCGTACGGAGCGTCGTAACGCCCGTCTACGCTGTAGCCGGCTTCAAACTACGAAATGCTACGAGGCGAGCCGGTTGCTGGCTGGCTTTCAATAGGGGTGGCACACAAGATTAACACGATTAGAATTATTATAAAATAAATGGCATACTAAAACCTTAGTGGATTTTCAAGTTCCGTGAACTCTCAGACGTTTCTGTTGTTATGTGATTGTATGCAAACATGCTTTACTCCAAACCATAATTAGCAATTTGTATTGGCCTCATGTATTATTTTAGATAAAATAGTGCAGGTGTCTAATTCAGTCCTTTATCTTTTAATAAAAAATAGACCGGTATCAAATTATCACTAGGTAACACACTATAGTATGGGTCTAGTCCTATCTTAAAAATTAACACATATGTACTTCATTATACTAAGAGAGATTTTGAATTTGTCACTGATTTACTGTGTCAATTACTCATTAAAACTCTAAAATGTTTAATTTTATGGCAAAATTCTCGTTATGCACCTTTAGATTTTTTATTAAAACTAAACTTAAGCAGTATTACGCACTTTAATATATTTACTAAAATAATTCACGACTAGGTATAACTAAGGTCTAAACCATGTATAAACATAATCTGTTATTACCAGACTTTATAATTGTGATATTCACGAAATCACATCAATATGTTAACAACGTATCAAAGATATGCAGTATTTAAAAGTACATTTGTTGTTGTGTTTGTTAAAGAAAATACAACAATGTTACGAGTTTGATACACTGACAACCCTACGATCAACTCCAGGGATACCAGTGGAGCTACAAATTACCCAATACTAAAATTTTTACGACATTTTTTGTACAGCGCTGAACTATTACGCACTTAAAATACTTTATTGTTATTAGACTCTATGTTTCCAAATTTATTCTTGAACAAGAAATAATTGCTTCGTCTATTATACTCATAAATTATGGTTATTACAATGGCATAAACAGTATTTTGGTTCGAGCATTTATCACTGATATTTTCATACGTGTTCTACGAATATAAATCTCACATAACGATATTTTGTTTGTACAACTTTTAGGGATTTAAAAAATGAGCTTGAGGGACATCAATATAAGTTTTTTTATTTATGTTTAATGGTGAAGTCTAAATTTTTTTATGTATCAAAACTTTTTAAATTTAGGTCCATCAAGAACACTTACGAATATCGACTGACTGTAGTTTCTTACTAAGAAGAATCCACAAAGAAACTTGGTTATTACTCTTTTTATAATATTGGTGTACGCGTGTATTGACTTGCCCAAAGTGTGCTCGTACCTTTACGCACAAAATTGGCTATGCGAGTCACCAGAGAGCGCACCAGAGGGCAGGGCAATAGCATGAACGTGCCTTCTGTAGCACGAGTAGACTCGAGAATGTGTTTCGGTCCCTTGTCCGATGTCTGACCACTGCTAGTTGCTTGTTCGATCGGCAGTTCAACGCGCTAGGAGCGACGCAATCGAGCCATTATTTAAAATTTGAACTGATGTTCTGTGTTATTGGGGTTGGTTTCTGCACTAAGTTCTTAAGGTGGATTAATGTGCGTGAGCCATAGCGGCTTGTTGATCACTCCAACCAGCTCACCTCCCTTCAGAAGCAGATTAATCTTCCCTGCCTTTTCAGGGCATCCATAGTTTTCATGTGGATCTGGGCTACGCCTGTGCACCTAAGAAGCACATGCGCCACCGTTTCCTTTTCCTCCATTCACGCTTTGCATAGAGATTTTTAAATCTTTATCATATTAGGATACGTTGTGAAAGTTATTATTCATTCCGGGGAATTCTAAATCGGGCAACCCTTTGGGTGCAGCAACAGTTATCTGTTGCGTCCTCGACAATGTGCTGGCAGTTCAAAAGACTGTTTGTCAAATATAATGAAAAAAAAAGCAATGGGAAAACGAAGCCCATTATTTATTGTCGAACTTTGTAGCCGTTTAGAGAAATACAACTGATATGTTCCGAGAAGTTATAACGTTTTATATGGATAAACTTGTTTGCTGCTTTCTTTTGTGTTCCTGCGAAAGGGCAATAAATATCAATATTGTGTATGAAATAGGTCATAAAATTATAGTATAGTGATATTATTTCAAGAAAGACCATTTTCAAATAATACAATCATAATATATTAACATCACAGATTTCCCAATATAGGAGATGGGCAAGCCGCGTTTAAAGTGCGACAAATGTAAGCTCAACGAGCATACACTGGCTGCCAGTTTACGCTCTGTGAGACGAGTCAAGACGCATGAATATTAGAAGAAATTACCGTATTTTTCCAAAATGCCATCCTGTGCAATTGTAACATGACATCATCGCAATGAATCAGTAAATTTACCAAGAAATATAATAACTTTTCACAGGTAAGAACCGAAAATAAATTGCGACACTGGAACTTGGCGGCTTGTCCAGACTGGTCTAATTGTATATTTGGATGTCTGTGATTAACATGAATCATAAGCCAGACGTGATCTGATATTCTGACATCATAAGCTCATTCAGCTCCACCGAGGGCACGAGCCTACCCGATACAGGTGAATAGGCCTTAGTCGTCCAGCGGGCCGTCCAGTAGGCTGATTTCACGCACAATCTTTGAATCACTTCGCAGGCGTGCACGGGTTTCTCGCGATGTTTTCTTCAACGTAAAGGCGTCCGATAAACGTGCATATAATTTCAAAAATACATTAGTACGTGGCGGGATTTGAACCTGCACTCTCCGGATCGGAAGGCAACCGTCAACACCTATAAGCCACCGAAGCTCTTGATATTATGTACTCACTAATAATTGTCGAGATTTATAGTATTAAGGCACACAGATAGAATATTTACAACTGATTCAGTGTTACAGTTGAGAAGTCTGCTAATTCATTTGTTTCTGGATCTGAATCCTATGTAGCATTTTTTCAAAAACATGCGACGATGTGAATAGATAGGGTATAATTGTGTAATTAGTTATTTCAATTGCAGTTTCTAATTTCCTTTTTTTACCCGTCATTATCGTCAACGTATTATCTGATATCACATGAATCCGCTGACCCTGTACATTTGCAATACCAAAAGCATTGAAATGCACTATGAAGGTAGATACGCCACTCGTGCCTCAAAAACCAACCGCCAAAGAGAATACAGTTGTAGACTCTTTGTTTAGGTAAATGTACGCTTACTCGAAATATGTGTTATTGTACTGTCGCTGCATTTGGAACACTTTTTTCAGTTGTTTTTTTTTTAGCATATTACGAATCTATAGTTTTTACATCATTGATGTGACGCTCATATTTTTCAGAACTCCAGTTCGTATCGCTCGAAAAATATATCTCCGGCGGAAAATTAATCCACAATTTTGTCGAACATGGTAAAAAATTATAACAAAAACATACAGTAGACGACTGTCATATTTATTAAAGCGTGTAGTGACACTGCTCACCTTAGCTTTTATTTACTTTAGCGCAACTATGCTATAAAAGGTGAAAATTTTGATATTGAGGTTTCTACAAAGACGATCTTCAAATCTTAAGTTTCTACTAGCAAATTAAGCCACGACGATGGTTATGAATCTCTATCTAATAAATGTATTGTAGAATTTACTGTTTGAAGTACACACAACGTTATTCAAAACTGCCTTCATTTCAAAACTATAATGAAGCCGCCACTTGTCATTGTATTGGAAACTTCAAAGATCCTATTATTCATAGTTCAGTTAATGATGACAGTGCTTACTGTTTTCGATAGAATGTTCCCAATGTAAGCCCTGCCAATTACGTAAGATTATTATTTATTGTGCAATTAATTAATTTACTATGTGGTAGACTCTATACTGAGTCGTCCTGGTAGGTACCACCGCAGTGCCAGTTATCAGCCCATAAAATAAGAGTGTTTTGCACTTCTGTGTTTCGGGATGAGGGAACTGTAACTAGTCAAATTACCGGTTATACTCGTAACAGACCTAACATGTGTCGTCTCGGGTGACGGGTGCAGGGCAGTGTTGACAGAAAATAATGACTTCCTATTGTAGTGTAATGCTACCCACGACTAAGTACGAATGATTATTTTAATTTCAATGTGGTACATATTCTTGTAAAAATATGTACTTTTTTTGTATTCTAAGTTTTAAAAAATGCACACTTATAACTTTGGTGATATAACACAAAGGCCGTGGACGTGCTAGGTAGTAACTATCTGGCACGACCACAATGGATTTTAGGTGTTTTAGTTATTTTATCATGTAATATGACATAAATCTATTGTGTTTAAATATACTGCATTTTTGAATAAGTTGAATTCCTTTTTTACCCGTAAAAAGCGTTTTTTAACTTGGCACGAACTCCAAAATTATAAAATTCTAATAATTTAATTATCTCATCATCATCGTCAACTCATAATCATCCCCACCGAGGGGCATGAGCCTTACCGTAAAAGGGGATTTGGCCATAATCGTACACGCGGGCCCAGTGCAGATTGGCCAACTCCACTTTCAACCCTTGAATCTCTTCGTAGGCGTGCGCAAGTTCCTCACGATGTTTTCCTTCACCGTAAGAGCGTCGGATAAACGTAAATATAATTTCGGAAATCGAACTTAATCTGTAACTGTTTCTATTAAGCTAAAAAATATATTTTTAGTGTTCGGTTTGAAGTAGGTATTTCTTTATAAACATTTTTGGAAGCTTATGTAATATACATTAGAAAAAAGTTGTTATCCTATATGTATTTCCTATAGTAACTACTTGTTAAGTTCAAATATTGTTGTGTAAATGTCTGTGACCATTTATACGTGATAATTTATATGTGATAACACTTCTTGCACTGTACCTATTTCTATATCGAAATCATTAGTACTTGCCCCCACAGACGAGTTGGAAGTCGGCAACCTGGTGATGAATCTCCGAGACAATAGCTCTGCTGGTGACGACCTATTTCGGCAGACTTATCAAGCCCATCTGATATTTTAATAACACCCATTACATTTATGCAACTTCCATGGAATCCGGTGTCTTCCCAGACATTTACAAAAGCCGTCTATTGTAATACCCATTCAAGGGGGGCGACAAGGGTCTGTTGATAATATAGACAATATCCTTGCTCCTATCTGTGTAAAATTTTGGAACGGATTGTAAGCAGAGACTGGTGGGCTTCTGAGAAAAATGAAATCATTTCTGACTGCCAATTTGGTTTCGATCAGGGAAATCTACGATTGCAGTTCACCTCACTGACTTTATAGTTCGTAAATGGACGCGGGGACAAGGTTATGGGCATCTTTATTGACTTACGCAAAGCGTTTGACACCGTTTCACCGGAAATCCTCTTGGAAAGAAGAGAGATAGGTGTAAGAGGTGTAGCTCACAAATTCTTCACCAGCATCTGTCTGGAGCAAACAGGTGGTAAGGTGGAAAACTGGGTAGTGAAGTGAATCGATAAACTCGGCGTTCCTCAAGCAGTGTTCTCGTCCCACCCTATTTCTCATCTACATCAATGAATTGTGTCGATGAAGTTGAGAAATGAGAAACGGTGGGTTGTGGACGACACTGCGATACTTGTTCCATGTGAAGACTGGACGAAGTTTTCATCATGCTCAGAGAAGACTTAACGCTTTTTCAAACTGTTACATAAACAGTTCTTAGCGCTTAACACCCAAAAAACAAATACATGATTTTCGATCTTAACCGCGAAATTCCCTCTCATCTTACTTTAGTATATCATGGTAATTGTGCTTAACCAAATCAACTGCACTTGTCCAAAACTTGCTTCATCTTCCACGTAAATACTTGGGTGTCATGTTGGATCGTAACCTTAATTTTCATGCGCATATCGACCTTCTAGCCACTAGGATCAGAAACTAATCTATATATTTAAAACCTTGAGATATAGCTGTCACTCATCATTAGGACCGTTTACTTGTCACTTTGCAATCATTGCTGAGCTACTGTATTTTGTCGTGGGTGGCGCACAAAAACACATTTATTAAAGGTGGAGCGAGCCCAGAGGGCAATTCTAAAGGTTAGTGCATTCCTTCCTTATACTTCCCAACCTATGATGTATTCAAGCACTGGAAGTGCACACAGTCCGTCATTGTTATAACTTGCCATTGTCATGCACAAACACTCTTTATGCCGTATGACCAACATCTTAAAGTTAACAAACGCAGAAAGGGCACAGTGGTGTCACAAAATATTTCCATACAAGTTTTGCTCAGAGATTTTTTTTGCTTTTTGGGTGAATATCTTAATAAGGTCAATACCGCCTCTCTCTGTACTCTTTGACAAGTTAAGATGTAGAAGGAAACTGTCCTGTGGTGCTTGACTCAATTACAATGCTACAGAGAAATTATAACTATATTGAAATAGAATAAACACTATGGAGAATAGAAGTTTATATTTATTAGATAAAAATGTTGATGTTATCACATTACCCCTACACCACACTTGATTGAGCTTCATACAAAACATACCATCCACACACACACACACGCACGCACGCAGCACGCACGCAGCAGCACGCACGCACGCACGCACGCACGCACGCAGCACGACGCACGCACGCACGCACGCACGCACAGCCGCACGCACGCACGCGCACGCACGCACGCACGACGCACGCAACGCACGCACGCGCACGCACGCACGCACGCACGCACGCACGACGCACGCACGCGAGCACGCACGCACGCACGCACGCACGCACGCACGCACGCACGCACGCACGACGCACGCACGCACGCACGCACGCACGACGCACGCACGCACGCACGCACGCACGCACGCACGCACGCACGCAGCACGCACGCAGCACGCAGCACGCACGCACGCACGCACGCACACCACACACACACACAACACACACACACAACACACACAACACACACACACACACACACACACACTCACACACAACACACAATACACACACTCACTCAACGTAGGTACGCAACTCACATTGCTGTAACCACACATATACAATGTTGATTGCTATCATTATTATTAATGTTTTTTGTCATTTATTGTATATTTGAAGTTATTTTATGTAAAGACATCCTGGCGATCCGAGTGGGGCCTGGTGACCTGTAACTCAGGTACCCTTTGAGGTACCTTTATCAGGCATCAGTCTCACAATCTATCAGTTCTTAATGTCTGTGTCATATGTTTGTGTTGAGAAAACAAATAAAATAAATAAATAAATAAAATAAATTTACTATTTTTTATTAATTTATGCATCGAAATATAAAATCATGCTAAGCAGACTTAAATAACATTTTCATAATTTGTAGACAACGTCCATAATTCAGTAAACTTGAGATAAGACGGATTCTTTATAGGTTATTATAGGCTTAACGCCTACGTTAGTATCACCATATTGTTTTCGTGACTTGGATGCCTAATCTGAGATAAGAATATAGATGCCGAGCCAAAAGTTTGTATTTTTTTATTATTCTGTATGTAAGCTTTTAGGAGAATAATTTACTGGCTTATTCAAATTGTACTCTGTAATTTTTGATGTACTTTGAAATTTTTCATATTAATGTTTATATATGCACGCTAAGTCTATCTGTATTTGTCTGGGTGTTCATAGGAACACCCAGATAAATAATATACATAGGTATGTTATGTGTGTAGGTATTTGGAAAAACTTATGTAAGCATATTTATCTGTTGTTTAATATCCATACATGTTTCTTGCTAAACGTTCTTTAATTTTTAAATTAAATATTTTATTACCCACACTGGCTATATAGGCAAAAGTTGTTTGTGATGAACAGTCCTCGGACAAGTCTCATGGACACAATTTTTTCTTTATAATGGATAAATAGAAAAAAACATACATCATACAATAGAAAAACAATCGTATTATAATAACACCGTGCATGTTCATCATGTAAGAAATAACTATCAAAACTATAATGGCTATAAGCCTAATTAATAAAAGACAACTAAATGCAATTATGACGAAAGAAATTTTCAAAGTTATCAAATGTACGTCTACTGACTGAAAAACCATGTGGCTGTCAGTTTATATTATTATACCATTATACCATATTATATTATTATACCATTGAATGAGTAATATTGTTACCTAATAATTATAAACCAAGATATATTTTCCGAATCGTAAATATTAACAGTTACTTCAGTACTTAATAATGTCTTTTCAAAAATATATTTAATATAAATATAATAACAATTCGCAGCTTTTAATGCATAAAAAACAGCTGTTTGATTTTAATGAAATTGCTTTAAATATCCATTTCGCAAAAATTGCGAGTATCAAGTTTTAATTTGGAGAATAAATTGGCTCCGAACCTCATTCTTTGGCTGCGGCAAAATAATGATGTTAATTAAATTATCTTGCCTTATTGTATATCGTCCCTATCTTCGTTAATAAAGCTTGAACCAAGCTTGAACGGACTTCATGTCTGTCATGGGAATAGACGCGTATAGTTTACGCCTATATTAAAGTAAAATTTAATGTAGTTTCAGAGAAGAATAGTTTAAACAAAAAAATAGACATTATGATTTAATGCTATTGTGAAACATACAAACTGGAGTGTAATCACTGAAATTATTATGGTCGTCATGACCATATTTATCATCACAGATTTCCCAATACAGGAGATGGGGCAAGCGCGTTAAAAATGCGACAAATGTATGCTCACGAGCATACACTGGCTATAGTTTACGCTCCGTGAGACGAATGAAGACGCACGAATTTTAGAAGAAATTACCGTTTTTTTCCAAATGCCATTCTGTGCAATTGTAACATGCATCATCGCAGTGAATCAGTAAAATTTACCAAAAATATAATATCTTTTCACAGGTAAGAATTGAAAAGTAATTGCGACACTGGGACTGCCTATAAACTTGGCGGCTTGTCCAGTCTAATTTTTATTCGGATGTCTGTGATCATCATAATGATGATCTTCTGTATATTTAAATAATTAAATATACCAGATTATTTAAATAATTAAATATACCAGATGTCCATGTACTTTTGTCTTTATCCATGTACGTACATGCATTCTCATGTTCGATGCTCCGCGTAGCGAGCTATAGGTATCATCTTATTTGATTACTTAGAGGCTTTTTGAGTACCAAATCATGTCAATAGTACTAAGTGTCATACGTTTTGAATGTAAGTAAGTTGGTTTAGGTTATATCCATGTTGTTTACAATGTGATAAAAAAAACAGGATTTTACTCGAGTTGAAAGTAAGTTTGATATTAATACGATAGAGCTGGTTTGTGGGAAATGCTGCCCAAAGGATGTTTATATCTTCCGGAAAAAACACATCTCTTAAAAAGTATCTATAATTAATTATGATATTATTCTTCTAGCCTCCTTAAGAAACTAGAGGGCACTAGTGTCTTTTATTAGTGACTTAAATGGGTTTACAAAAAACTTAACGAGGATTCTTTGCAATTTCTTTATTCCTACAAATAAAAATATATAGCTTTGAAATGTCATAACAGATAAAGGTTATAAACAACAGGATACAGTTATTAAATCTACAATTTAGGTCATACTAAAACGGCTCACAAAGTTATCCAAAATCCTAACTTTCAAGGGTAATTAAGTGAAGTTATTAAACTATTCCCTTTGTCAAAGAATAAACTTTTAATTGTAGCTGTTAATTAGTTTTTCCAGTGTGAAACGTACCTATATTTTATGTAGACATTAATATGTAACTTATATTCGTAACAATTTATTTATTTATTTCATAGACAGTAGAGTATACCATTCACCGTGATGGTAAAAGATATCGTTGCCCATGACACACAATACTTTAAAAGGAAAAGAAGGGGGATGTGGGTCTCCGGAGACCTCACATATTCGATAAGCCTAGAGATTTCACGAGATCGATTGCTTACAATGCAAAGTTATGATGTTACCAATTTCTGTGGCATATCTATACTAATATATAAAGCTGAAGAGTTTGTTTGTTTGTTTGTTTGAACGCGCTAATCTCAGGAACTACTGGTTCGATTTGAATAATTCTTTCAGTGTAAGATAGCTTATTTATTGAGGAAGGCTATAGGCTATAATCATCACGCTACGAGAGTAATAGAAGCGGAGTAATGAAAAATGTTTCAAAATCGGGGTATTTTTCATACTTGGAGCTTCCGCTGCGTACGCTGCGTAAACGGTTAAAGTTACACAAAAGTCATGTATGAGAGTATTGTTCTCCTTTTAAAGGTCTACAAAAAAGTCCGCGACAGCATATGTCTATCTTTTAAGGTTAGCTCACTATAACATATTTTTGCTAATAAAAAATTCTGAAATTGACCCCGAAACCTTTAAAGTTGGAGGGAGGGGAAATCCTATGTATAGTGATAAATGAAAGTACCGTGTTATCCCGAATTTAATGCGAGCGAAGCCGCGGGCAAAAGCTAGTTAGTTATAAGTGTTATAGTTCTTACTACTGTACTGCTTCTGTGGTGGCTGTATTAGTGAGAATTTCTTGATACCAAGATTAACAAATGTAGGGCTTTTGCAACAGGCAGCACGTGGTTAATTTTAGATTCTTTTGCTTATGCATGTCGTGCTTGTCCATAATTAAGACATAACTTTAGCACTAAATTTAGATTTATGTAACCAATTCATATATATTCAGTGATTGTTATGTTAGTTATATGTAATAGATAACGCACTTTTGATACGTTTTAGTATTTAAAAAAAAGGGTTATGTGGGCAACCATTGGTAATAATGATAGCAGTTGAGATGTACCTAATAAATTTCATAATAAAAGTTTCAGATTTATTTTGTCCCTATAGGGCAGGTGACGCGGTTTTGGCCATTTTAAGAATTTTGTAGACTTTGAGGCTGTATCATTTTACAGTTTTGTTATCACGGACATATTTCTTGTAAAAAGTGATTAAATATATATAAATCTAGCCTAAGGATACATTTTTTTTCATAATGATTCAATGCAAAAATTATCCTGAAAAAAGAAAATAATATGGGCATTTGTGCCATTTTTGGCTAGATTTACCCCATTTCTGGCCACAGTCATGTGCCAGTTCTGGCCATCAAAATTCATCAAAAATAAAAGCAGATAATTCAATTTTTAAAAAGTTTGTTCGAAAATCGTTCGAGGTACGTTCAAATCGCTACTAGCAGTGCAACGGGCATCCCATTCTTTATTGCGTTCAACGCTAATGTATTTTTTTTGTGTTGTGCGTACTGGAACGATTTTCATTTCACCACACCGATTTTTTAGTGTTAGATTTCGATGGAGGCATTATAATTGTAACTCTGAAAGAATAAATTACTTATACAAAAATAGCTAAGTAATTAAGTTGCAAAATAACGATAAAAACTAAATGGACAGTCATGTGACCAAATGGGAAAATCCATTAGTGGCCACCTCTCATAAACTCACTTAATAAACAAATAGTGATAAAATATCATTAGTACACTTAGACAGTGATTAGTATAAGGGATTAACAAAACATTTTAAAAAAATAAGACGGATTTTAGAAAATAATGATTGTTTACTAACCCACTCGCCTTAGCCTTTTTGCTAAGACTTAAGTGTCGGTGCCACACCGGGTCACTTGCCCTATCCATTTTCAACAGAGTTGCATATTTCTAAAAGTATAGGTATATGACAATGCATCTATCATACAGGTAAGCATCTTATGCAAACATGCGTATTATATGATGGTCAAATCATTTTATAAATTTCCAGCAGAAATTCATACAGACTCTGTATTAAAGACATTCAACAAACCTTAAATACTTTTGGAAGAACCTGAAAACTTTATAAAACTTACTTGCAAATAAGCAATCGAATGTTTACTAATTTCAATGCTGAATAAGTAAAGGGCATCCCTGATTAGGTCACAGTGCGCTGGATTAGTAAGAATAATCTTTTAACATAGCTTGTTATTTTGTCTTGCGCCAATGATGTAAAAAAGTATGGATTCGTGATATGCTCAAAAACAATCTAAAAAGTGTTCCGAATGCAGTGATAGTACACATACACATATTTCGAATTCTAACACATTTACTAAACAAAGAGTACAAACTGTACTCTCTTCGGCGGTTCGTTTTTGAACCACGAATGGCGTATCTACCTTTATATATACAGAATATCACTGTTGCGCTCTGTTAAACTTCATCCTGCTCGTGGATTTGTACAATCCTCTTACTAGTAGAATTTAGCTCGTTCATAAAAAAGCGCTTATTTTAATTAATTATTTTAGGGCTAATTTGTTTGGTTCGTTTTTATTTTTCCTGGTTTAACGACTCTTAAAATATTAAATAACTAAAGTTTTCGGTCCCGACTACATATGAGGAAAGTAGTATAACACCCATCAATACGTATTCTATGCAGGTCGCCAGAACGTCGTTAATTATTATAAGCAAACGTATCACAGGCTCTCTAAGTAAAAAATCATGAAAAAAATCTTTAAAATTGTATTGAGATCACGATTGATAGGGTTTTCCGCGAATAAGCCGCAAAAGCTTATCTAATTTACTTGCGGAAAATTCATATTACGCGGGATTTGAGTCGAACCCACCTGAAGTGCCTAGTTAGATTGAAATTATATATTCGAGATCCTCAGTAAAATGTGGTTCCTATTTCTTGATTTCCAAATCGAATATTTATAAGAAGTGTATGCGCAGAGATTTGATAAAAATAAATAGAGGTGGATGAGAAAAGCAGAGGACCGGGATAACTGGTGCAAATGGGGGAGACCTATGTCCAGCGGTAGACTGCGGTAGGTTGAAGAAAGAGACAAGTACATTTGTGACATTGTAAAAACAGAGCACTATTTTTTATTACAGGCATCTCATATAAACGGCCAAAACACGCTGGGATAACAACCCCACTAACAAGAGATTTTTACTTATTTTACGAGATAAGTCTTGAGTGGAGGCTTAGCATCGTACTCTAGAGTCTAGACTCTTATACAGTAATCACGACCCATATCTTTTTCACCTGACGGTATTCAAATTTTCGTGATGACACTCTTACCACAAAAATACACTCCTACATTATCTCTTGCTGCATAAAGTTTATTTATCAGGCTTTAAGTTATTGCGTAAAGGTCTTTTATTCAAGTAAAGAATTGATTCGTCTTCAATTTCTTGTAGGTATGTATAAACTGTTTCGATTTTGGTGGCATGTAGGTAGTCGTACTTTATTATATTGGATCACAGAGAGTTCTACCCTGTCCAGTGAGGTAAGACGCATTTTTCAAAGATTTCAATGATAAAAAAGGGCCCGCATATTTAAAGCAAAAATATGGTTATTTAGAGTTTCACATCAAAAGCTTGGTGCCTTGAATCTAAAACTCACATCGCAGAGTTGTTTGACGATATTAAATCTTTGGATTTCACCGTTTTATCAGTTTGCAAAGTTCAATTGAAGAGTTTAACGTCCCGATCGGGTTTCAAACTGCACAATGGAGTCGATACGACAGACGTCAATGACTTCCGGGCCACCAATCAATAGGCGCCGAGTGGGTGGCCGGATTCACTACTAGGGCTGCCAATTGTAGGGGTTTAAAACTCCAGGTTTTTATTAATCTAGAAATATATAAATAAAACGGGAGTGTCTGTAATATTGAAATGTATTTTTTTCTGTATGCATAAGAATCAGTATACGCTACGAGTACATACACCAAGACAACTTTTAAAAATTAGCCTGTCTGTTGTTCCGTACTCTCTAAAACGGCTGGACGGATTCAGATGGGACTTATTTTGGCAGATAGCTGATAATAAGAAAAAACGTAGGCTACTTTTATTTTAGAAATACTTTTTATTTTAGAAAAATATAGCAATGTTGTACTTCACGTCGGCCGTGCGTCGTTTGTGCTCAAAACTTCTAACGATTTTTACCATGGTTTAAACGTAACGACCGCCATATTGGCAGCCGGGATCCATGGCCCGAAGCACGAAATAACCTTCTTTTTTTAACAATTAGTTAGTTCATCCTACAATGTCGTAATCTAATAAAACAAGAGACATTAGGATGTTATTTTCAGTCTGTTACAATAACCGACCGTTACGATAGTTGCTTGTATAGAGCGAACGCGGACTAGCCGCTATGCCATTGATGTAACTGTTTGTTGAAAATGAAAACATAATAAATAAGTATACCTACTGCATCTTGACACCCTTTAGTCCAACATATTTTCCGCATACCAGCTAAAATCCCTACCTGTATTAACATGAATAACCGGCCTTTGATCTCAAACTCATGTCGCAAAGTTATTTGAAGAAAAAGGTAACGATCTAGAAATCGTACCTTAGATGGTAATGGTCAATTTAATCATTGAAACAAGCATCTGTCACCAAATCGTTATAAACTTAGTAGTCAAAACCGTTTAATTCACCTATTTTATACCAGTTAAATAAATGCTTGCCCATATATACCGAAGAGCACTCCACTCTGATTATACATATTATATTAGGCTTAAAACATGTTCAACGATCGATGGTACTTAAGGACCAAACGTTCGGGTTGGCTTAGCTGGGAGCAGCCCTGGCTGAGCTCTCACAGAATCACCTCGAATTACAAAAGCTTCTAAAATGTTTTCGACTGACGTCTTAAATGACATCTGCTTCTTTGGTGTTCTTAGGGTGTTCGAATTGCTGTATTGTCAGCGAATATTTCCGTTTAATTAATTAAAACGTTGAAACCTTCAGATGTCTATTGTTATATAATTGTTATTTTCAATTAATACAGTTTCGAGGGTTTCGTTAGCGGTACTTTCAATATTATAATATACTATCGTACATCGAGGCAGTATTCTAAATTGAATCTATACTATGGTAGTTAGTTATTCCCTCACCCTCACTTAACGAACAACGGTAAGTTATTTTACGTCAGTTTCGGTGGCTCTTGGTGTGGACTCTTGAGGTTGCAAGTTCAAATTCCGCGATGTACCAATGCATTCTCGTAATGACATGTAGGCTTATCCGACGCTCTTATGGTGAACGAAAATATCTTGAGGAACCTGTGCAGTCTGCCAATAGATCGAATATTGTGCGTGGAAACCGGCCAATCCGCACTTGGCCGCGGACGAATAAGGCCTATACTACCTTACGGGTAGCCCCTCGGTGAGAGTCGGTGCTCAGTGGTGTGGACTGTCGCCTTCCTACTGGGAGGCTGAGGTTCAAATCCGACGTACCAATGTATTTCGAATTTTCGAAAATATATGTACGTTATCCGATGCTCTTACGGTGAAGGAAACATCGTGGGGAAACCTTCATGCACGCCTGCGAAGAGATACGAAGGTTGTGTGTGAAGTCGTCCAATCCGCACTGGGCCCGCGTGGACGACGAAGGCTAATCACCCTATACGGAACTCGTGCGCCCCGGTGGGGACGTTTAATGAGCTGATGATGATGATCTCTCTACACCTTGTTATATATGACCTATGATGTTATGTATACAATAGTGATGTATACAATATGTGTAGACTGACAGATCAACTTTTATAATTTGATATCTTTACCCGATTGCAAAGAGGGTTATTTCTATGGCATTATAATTTATGAAACCATGACTTAAGATATGGACGCACTAATAATAGCTATTTTCGTGAAACCCACAATACAAGCACCTTGCTTTTATTGGGACTTACATAAACAATAAATTAACTAAAAGCACAATCACGAAGAAATTCGATCAACAAAATAATGTTCGATCGAATGATATTCTGTATATATAAAGGTATATACGCCATCCGTGCTTCAAAAACGAACCGCCGAAGAGAGTACAGTACTCTTTTGTTTAGGTAAATGTGTTCGAAATTCGAAATATGTATGTGTATTGTTATCTGTAGCATATCACGAATCCATACTTGTTTACATCATTGGTTCGAGCCGGTTGACACATATGTTGACTTATGTAGCGAGTGACGTGATTATGAATGAAAATTCTGCAAAACTGACGCGATGGCAGACTTTTGCCGCGAACATATTTTGTGGGAGATTGTGCACAGTTAGTTTATTGTTTATCTAAGTATTGGGGCTAGGAATCGTATCGTAATCATAATCTGTATGTATGTAGTAACTGTTAACCTAGCATTCCAGATTTAGCAGAATCTTACCAAATAGTAGCTATGTACTTTATTTTATTTGGAGTTAAATAACATATTGAATTTACAATAATACTACACAGCAATTTTTATATCTTCTATTGTAAAAAACAAACAAGACAGACAAAGTAAATAAAAATTAAGTATTTCAGTTTGCAAAACTCATAAGTTAATAATGTGACACACTTCTCTAGTTGAATTTGTTTTCTATTAAAAACAAAGTTCATCAATTATTACATATCAATAATTGATTAACTTCTACACCACCCTTGGGATTTGGGAGTCTATTCACTTACAAAACTATTACTAACCTTTCCTAACTATTTAACTCTGTTATGATTTTCAACATTGTTGTGAAACTGCCGATTTGCAATTAAACACTTGAAAAAGGAATTTTCATATCAAAAGCTTCGATTTTCGGTATTATGAAATTGTTCAGACAAAGTTAAAGGCCTTGGTTAAAGGGTAATAGACGTTTAAGAAAATATAGACGAAAAGTCATCAACCTTTTAACTGCCAGGACTCCATACACAATGGAAAATCTATTGTTTTTGTTGGATATATCCGGCAGCAGCAGTTAAAGGGTTAATACAGAAAACGTGTCCCCGAAATGACAGCTTCTGGCTTTGTCATTTTGACAAATAATTTTTTGATGTATAATTTTACTTAAAATTGCATAAACAAAATACATATAAAAGAATTGTTAATTTTACTACGATAAGAAATCCGTCATTTATTTTCTTTTGATCACTTTTGAATCTGTTTGGAACCTTTTTACACGCGAGCCATGTTATTTTACTCGGCTCTGTTGACCTCGGAGTAGTCTAGTTACTCCAAGCTGTTGACAGATGCGAACTAAATATCTTAATTTTCCATACAAAAAGGCCGAATTTTGACACACTTTTTTTTTAAACGTCATAGGTAAAGGGGCATTTTTTAGACAATGAAGTTCGTTATGATTATTTTGGTAAACTTTTTTTTATTTAGCTATAAAAAATCTGCTTTCATTTTTTCCAGGCATCTTTGTCTTTCGTTTTCTACATCTAGCCTCCACCAGTCTGCAAGTAATAGCAACTAAATTATGCGTAAAATATCTTATGCACGGGACATTTACGAACTCTTATAATATACTTTATGCAAGTAGAGGCGTTTTAAATAAGTTAACGTTCCTTCCACATCATAACTTGGCTACAATATTTACCGTCATTTCCCAGGACAAGACAGTATATATCTACCCATATTTTTTCATTTTATAAAATAAACAGAAGTACCGATTCCTCCACCTGATGAATAGTAACACGCTTACCTATGGCAGAATATGGAGTGTTGAATGAAAGTTTAATAATTTGGTAACTACCTACTGTCAATAGTTAGGTAGTAACTACTACTTCTACCTAATAGTTTCGTTCAACACTCTTCAAAACTCTCTTCAACGATCAACATTCTATCAAGTACAATAGCATTAGCCGTTGATTGTTTGTAAGAGCGTCGGTGGCTCATTGGTGTGGACTGTTGCTTCCGATCTGGAGGGCGCAGATTCAAATCCGCCACGCCAATATCTTTCCAAATTTTCAAATATATATGCGTTTATCCGGCGCTTTTACAGTAAGGAAAACATTGTGAGGAAACTGCGCACGCCTACGAAGAAATTCGAAAGTTGTGAGTGAAGTCGGCCAATCCATCTGGGTCCGCGTGTACGATTACAGCCTATCCCTATACGGGTAGGCTCGTGACCCTCGGTGGGGACGTATAATGAGATAATATGATGATGATTATTGTTTGTTTTGTTATAACTAAAAAGATACTTATTGAGTTTCCGAAGGGTATAAAATACTGTCATATAACGAATGTGGAGGCGACAGCGAGATGACCACCCGTGGTCTATAATGGATGCCACTAAAAGCTTTTTGCATTATTAGTTTTCATAATGAGTAACAAAGTGTTATTTTCTCATCGCTTTTTTAACTATTAGCTATGCCATTATTAAGAGTTCGTATAGATATATTAGTGACCCATTTATTGAGATACATTCTCTGTGCTCTATTTGGTGGACGACCATTTGGTGTTGCGGTTGAGAGGTTGGCCGCAACACCAAGGGTTCCGGGTTCGATCCCGGGCAGTAACATTTGTGTGCATGAACATGTCTGTTTGTAATGGTCTGGGGTTTTCTATGTATAATATGCGTGTATTTACGAAAATATATATATATATATATATATATATATATATGTATGTTTATCCGTTGTTTAGTACCATAATACAGGCTTAACGCTTAACTTGGGCTAGATGGCGCTGTGTGAATGTCAGTAGATATTTATTATTATTTATTTATTATTATTTGCATCTATTTTATTACTCTATCAGTGCGTGCACACCATATATGCTAATAAGAAGTACATACATGTGCGTCCTGAAAATCCCGAAAATCGCCAACACATTAAATAATTCCCACTCATTCGCCATTTCCTGTACAGATTTGAAACTGTAGGCGATCTGCTGCATCAACAGCACTTAATTTGACAAAATGAATTGCAAAGTGAGTTACACTTATCGCAAAAATGATTTTTGCGATAAGTGTAATCACTTTGCATATCCTACTCATATCTGTGCACGCCACTGTACTCTATGACATCATTTTAGGTAGTTCTAGGTTATCGTCTGACGTACTTACTAAACAGCTTTGTTTTATAATTTAATAAGATATTAAGCTTCGAATCACCATCCCGATTTGAAAATAAAATGGTTTGCCACCCATATGGTAAATCATTGTCACAGAATCAGTAATTTCACGGGCTGTTTCATTCCGAGAAATTAGTGCCATACTTTAATCAGCCTGGAATCTTACTTACTTAGTATTTTTATTGCTTTTGATAAACTTTGCATATACTTAGGTACATTAATTATTCCGGTTGATTATAACCACAGACATCAGAATATACATTAGACTGGCCAAGCCGCAAGTTTGTAGGCAGTCCCAGTGTCGCAATTTTTTTCGGTCTTATCTATGAAAAGTTATTATATTTCTTGGTAAATTTACTGATTCATTGCGATGATGGTATGTTACAATTGCACAGGATGGCATTTTGGAAAAAAAACGGTAATTTCTTCCAATATTCGTGCGTCTTGACTCGTCTCACAGAGCGTAAACTGGTAGCCAGTGTATGCTCTTGAGCTTACAGTTGTCGCACTTTAACGCGCTTGCCCCATCTCTGTATTGGGAAATCTGTGATTATAACTAAGAAGTCAATATGTAATGAAAAAAAATATAGATCAATGTAGGTACCTACAAAAGAATAAAAGATCAGCGATTAGTGACGAAAAGACATAATACCTTAGTACATAGTACGTAGATAAAAATATATTAACTTTAATATAACTTCTTTGCCTAGTTAACCATACTTGGGAACTGTTTAAAAAGGTGTTTTGTAGAAAAGTTCATGGAAAAAACGAAAAATATATACATAATTTTTGTTGATTCATTTCATTTCACCTTCAATGTAAACAATGCAGCATTGAAAATAATATTCATGCAAATATTTCATTTGCGATGAAAAACGTAGACAAAGCGTAGACGACAGAGAGCAAGGTAGAAATAACCAGCAAATATTTGCGTAGACGTTCTCAGTAAATCCTTTACTGCGTAAGCGAATGTGGACGCAAAACCGTGCTTCGTTCACATCCTGATTGTAGTTAAAATTTCGTGTCGTGCAACCAGTCACCACTTGGAACTTCATTATAAGTGCGACCCCAAATATAATTTTGCATACAAACCCTTCTCTTTCCTCCCTAAATCACAATAATGAATACACAAAAAAAAGAATTTAATTAATGTTTATTCAAGTAAATGGCAAGAGGGGTAACTCAGCGTAAACAGAGCCACAGCCCTCGCCAAATGAAGGATTATACTCGGAGGAATCAAGCCCTGAGACGGGGCGCCTTATGTATACTTCAATTATAACATTTTTTGCGGAAAAAACA